>JBCEWB010171216.1:0-10206 GCA_039654565.1 Peronia peronii | reverse complement strand
CAGAATAAGTCGTAGTTTGCTGGACATGAATAGAGAAATCGGGAATTGAATATGATGAAGATGATGCACGATTTTTTGTTAAGCTTTTCAACCTCCTGTCGTGGTGGGTATCTCAGCTGTACAAAAACGCACAAAAATGTCAGTTTGCGAGCCCAATAAGCTCTGTTGATTGAATGGAGATAATGTAATAGTAATATTGATGTTTTTATATTGGAGATATTGAGAGAACATTTATTTTTGAATAAGAAAATGTTGCTCCTATAGGCAGGATATAAGTGTGTAGGTTTTTGTTACAAGAACAGTTAGATTTCTGTGCTAAACTATTTTTTCTTCTGATCTTTGCACTTGCTGTGAGATCATCCTGTATCTCTTCAACTTGTAATATCTTTGGCTACAATCAAACTTGATCAAAACTCGTTTTCATCACATCAAAGTGTATCAAGTAAGAGTTAACGTTATAGTCAAAACTCAGTTTAGTGAAAAATCGGCGCACGACTCATTTGGACTGGCTGGGAGACATAATATGGTAAACTTGTTGTCCGCGAAGCATAGGTATACATGGATATCAACGAGAACATCAACAGAGATATTATCCTCAGTGCTGTAAGGTCATGACAGATAGTTATACCGAGAAACAGAGAGAAAAAAGTGTTCCTGTAAATAGTTTTAAAATAAACATGTAAATAATAGGGGAGATGAAATTAAGGCGAGAAGCCCATCCCCTACAGCAGCCCTGAAAAGGACCGGTGATAAGAGTTAGGAAAGGATAGATAGATACCCCCTAGAGATCACCATCATCACCTGAGATAAGGACTAAAAATAACACCCTAGAGATAAGGACTAAAAATAACAGGATAGATAGGAGGAAACTTCCCACCCCCAGGCAAGTCCACGGCAAAGTGTAGGGACAGATAGGGCAGAAGTTAAGAGCCGAATGGACCCCATGGCATATAGAGGATAGGGATAGGGAGCCATGGAAGCCTACAGCAGCAGTAGAATAGGCAGACCCCCCTCCCCCCTCCTCCCCCCAGAGCACCCTTTGCTGAGGCCAGGCATGAGTTAAAAGAGGCAGTCAGGATGTTAAGTCGCCGTCCGTGTTCTGTAGTGTCCCACCCTGGTAACCTCTCCTTTTTATTTTTTTCAGCCAATCTGTCTCTGTCTCCCTACCCTGTTCCTGATCTTATGTGTCCTGTATGTTCAAAAATGCGTCGTAAGCGTCACCCCAGGTGCAGCCAGTCATATTGATAGGCTGAATCAGAGGGAGTCCGCACACGTGGGGCTCGTTGGCCGAAAACGGTTTTTGTTCGTGCCGTTTTGTCTATTTCGTTTCGTTGTCTGTTGTACAGCTGAGATAACCACCACGTCAGGAGGTGGAAAAGCTCATCATAACCGTAATCGTAACCGAGAGAAATAAGTTCGCAGTGGAAATGTAAATGGTAGTTAGTGATCGGATACAACTTTTGACAAAAACTGATTTTTCAAAATAATTGCATCCGCTTTACGTTTCGAGTGGAATGAAACCAGATTTTTAACTAGTATTTTAGTGTGATTATTTTTTTCAGGATACGGAAGGAATAGGTAACACAAGATTAACCTTGCAAGTATGATCTGGAGCATAGCTTAAAAATGGTTGTAGTGCATGTACCACTATATATTTCAGCTCTTCACTAAGCCTGTAATGTGAAACTATTCGGGTTGATTTGACTGTAATAGAAACTCTCCTATTCGAATTAGGTGGAGGCCTTACATTATAATGTAAGTTTCTCATATTGCGTGAAAACTCATGCACCACACGTTAGGATTTAGACATTGGCAGATTTGCGAATGATTAATGATTGAAAATTTTGCATAACTGTCTACTACGTCATCAGCAGTGTGGGCACACCCGGTGCAGTTGGTAGAAGTCACAGTAGTCTGAACTTCACACGTCGGTGCGAAACTCTCCATGGGTATCCAGACCATAAACGGTGTGCAAACCTAGAGGCAAGTGTAATGTTTCAAAACTTCACACTGTCAAATGTCTACTAAATTTGCTGCATCCAGTGTAATGCGCATAGAAATATGATTATGCTAACGGCCAACTACTGTAGCCTTGCATATATTATGGATAAAGTATGACGATGTATTCTAGTAAGTGTGTTTTCTATCTATTTTCAGTCACAATAAAATTATACCAGATGCCCAGAGCACTTTTGTTCATATTATTTATTTATTTTTATTTATTTACTATCTATCTATTTGTTTATTCTTTTTTTCTTTCTTTCTTTCTTTCTTTCTATATATATATATATTTCATTTGCTCGATGATCAGTATGAAGTTACAGCCTTTAAGAATTTGAACTTTTGTTCCTCGCTATCAATATTCTATGTCTGTCTTATTTACTGCTGAGACTGTAGAATCGAAACAGGCAGATATCGAGACGAACAGGTAAATATACTCAGTTTAACAGGCTCCATTCAGACAAGTTTCGATGACTACAAAAAATAAAAAAGGACTCATCCTTCAAAGTAATTTATGTGAAAAATAATTAGACGTAATTCAAATTAGATTGTAGTTGTTGTGATTCCAGGTTAAGAGCATGTTTTTCAAAAGAAATTATGATGTTTGTTTTGTTTTGCTTTGTTTTGTTTTCTTGGAAATTCTGACCAAAATCTGGTAGAAAACCTAGCCTAACACAACATTCATAATTCTACTCTAGCAAGAGGGAACAAAATTTGTTAGGACTTTTTGAAATGGAAAAATAAGATTTTCCGATTGTTTAAATATCAATTTTCCCAGAGTGAAAATGCCAGGTCATGAATAAATAAAATAATATTACATCACCCGCCAGTGTATTCAACAAGAGCATGACCTTATAGTGAGGTCACCACTGTCACATGTTATGCATGCCCTCAGAAGATTTAGTCGACGCATTGTGTGCAAAACCATATCTGGTCAACAATCATGGTTATCCAACAAATGGTGAGGCATAGAGTCACACAGGGAGTCAATTTATCACACTTAAATAGCATACTGTGCATGCACACTGATATTTGGTGCGAAAATCTTTGACGGCATTAACACTCCACCAATGCGTACTTGGGATGACGTGTAATTTTACTGTTTGCATAATTATTAACTCTTTCTGTTACGTTCTATATACGTCTTTCAACCTCCTGGTGGAGGTTGTCTCGTCTCTCTCAGTGCTACTAAATACAGTTAGATCGTCAAGACAATTATGATGAAGTTTGTGAGCTTTGGGGAAATGATACTTTTGTCAAAAATGCGATTATAAGATGACTGGCTACCTGAAACTTTTGAAGCTCAGAGTGGCTTCGGATTTCATCTCGTTCTTGGCTTGTTCTCTGAAAATGAATGGCGCGGATGGCGCTACTCTCGTCTTGCTGAAAAAGCTGAGAGGTCCCTCGAAAATCAACAGAACACAAGATCTAGATCTATCTTGCTTGACGCGCGAAGCGTTCGCTTTACTCTCCACTCTCTTTTTGGTTCTGCATAACTATGGCATCATTTGTGACGAAAGCGAACCGAAAACGAAAGTGGAGATTTTGAAGATCGCTTATCACTAGTAAAACTGTGCAAGTTAAACTAGTATGACTCATGACAAAATCCGACGGTCTAGTTCGGACAGTGTGTTCTCTATACGCCTTTCAATCTCCTGTGGATGGCTGAGATGAGCCTTCAACGAACTATCGAAGAAATACTGCACAGACATAAAGGAACACGACTGGACAACTTTGAGGAAGAGACAGGCCATCACATGCAGCAGAGCAGTGGAGAGAGCTGTCGGTGTGAGAATCTCTTCAGTATCGCCTTCAGGACTCTGTACGGAGTGAAGGGACCAAGGGACAAAAAAAAAAAAAAGCTGTTGATGTACACAAAGAAAAACGCTGTAAGGTACACACAGCGACTCTCTCTCCAAACCGTCTCCTTCAGGGCTGCAGTGACGTCAGCCCCGCCTCCAAAATGATAAACAAAACATTAATTAACATGAGTGCAAGAAGACACTGCCACGTCAGCTGTCAGACTGGCTGAGAAAGTGTTCCGAGAGGTATTCATTTTGTGTCCCAGACAAAGGCAAAGCACGACGCTGTTGTAGAACTGATCTTAATTTAGAAATGGGAATGAAGTCATTGGCTAATTAGGCGGAGAACGCGAAACGAGGACTGTATTTTGCCCACATACTAGACTTTCTCACTGGCACAGACTTAATTAGAGTCTTCACTATGGACGCTGAACTTCTTACCAAACCTACTCTTTCAGTAGATAGGACCGAAGTGCACTGAGATTATGGGCAGGGTCTCTGGAGAGAATTATTCAGTTGATAGATATAATAAATATCTGAATATAACCTAAGTTCAATAGCTTTGTCTTTTTCTCTGTCAGCGTTCATCATAGAAGAAAGATGACACTGAAACGATGGTTTTGACTATAAGATGCAGGAAAATGTGTTCCAGATAATTAACAAGGGTGTCATCGGTAGACAACAAAGGACAAACTCAGTAGAGTGGTCGGATAAATTCGCCGGTCTGCTATGGATTTGGCACTTGAAAAGGGAGAAGAATATTGTCCTAAACACCTGGTTTTCTCGTCCCTTGATGTTGACAAAAGTGATATTTTAATGCATTTAATGCTCTGTCTGTGTTGCCGGCTTAGGGCGTAAAACTTTTAACTTCTTTCCAAAGTGGTGTATGTTACAATGCACAACTTAAAAAGTGACATAAAACAAACTTTGTCTTCACGGTTGACAAGATGTCACATACATGTATAAGTAACATGCATTCACACTCACATATATTTTAATAAATGTCGTGAACGGCATCAGAAAAAAGAGCGACTCAGGAAAAAAAGCTGCTTTCTTGACTAACACATCCTTATTTAAAGGCAGAAATGAATTCCTGTTCCTTTGTCTATTAGCATTTGCATATCCAACGCCCACTTCCTTCGGAAACATCATACAGGTTGGTGAACAGAGTCATTTTATGGGAACAAAAGGAAGATATTTGTATAGAAATTTTATGTAGCTCCTCCAAGAAAAGAACCAACGTTCTGTAATGATCGAATGACTTATTGTGATTACATTATAATACGAGAGCGGACGAGCCGTAAGTACGATAATATACTCAGAATGTATTAACAATTATAATAAGAAACAACAATTATGTGTGTGTTTGTGAGTGTATTTCTATTTTACATTATATTTAGCGTGGATAAAACTAATAAGTCCTCGTTAATCAAAAGAAGCTTATGTATGTTCATTATTTAACGAAGGAGAAAAACAAAAATAGCCACGTTTTTTGAGTAACCGAAATATGGGATAACAGTTGATATTAGCGCCCAGATATTTAATCTCGTTAAGACGTGCAGTGGCTTCAGGAGTTAAATTAGTGCTACATCATAATGGAATCCATGACGGCATTGCATTTCGAAAACTGAGAACATTAGTAATCAGAAGAAAAGTAGCCTGAATTTTACTTTCTTAATTGAAAAGAATTAGATACCTGTTAAGTAAACGTTGATTCGATTATCACATGATTGCTTGGTCTTAGTGATAGTCTTTGGTTCCATGCCAGTTCCTTGGATGGAAAGATGACAGGTGAGGATGATTGATTGAATTTACGAATGGCAACATCTAACGTAACAGGAAACAAAGTCACCTTAATTTCAATTTCATTCCAGCCATCTGAGCAGCAATCGTTCCCTCTTGTGGGAGCTATCACCCCCCCCCCCTCCCCCCATTCTCCCTATCCATCCGCCCCCGTGGGAGCGACTTTGGGTATTAGCCCCCTCGAGACGGCTATCTCGGTCATTCTTTCTTAATAACAATATTGCAATGTCTTGAACAGTATTCATTTGTTCAATTTCCGCTGCAAGGTAATTACACACTAATGGCCAATGACAATGGCAGCAAGGGACGTCATTAGCCGCAGTCTCTAATGTATCACTTTACTTTTGCATTGGGAACATGAAGGAAATTTGAGGCGATAGAACAGGAAATTATCGTTCGCCTATAGCTGTTTATTTGCCTTTAAGCGTCTCTACATCACCGGACGATGACAGCTTTGACATCAGCTCCTGTGCTGTGGTAACATTAATAGCTCAATTTGCCTTACATAAATGCGTTTTTAATAGAGGAACATAAAATGTCAGAGACATGCCTTTACTAGAACACTCGATCTCCAGCTGTGTCGTTAAACATAATATGGACTATCCGTCATCTGGTGCACAAAAAAAAATAAAATAAAATAAAATAAAATAAAAAATAAAAAATCACAGAGTTCAAATTTTCCTTTTTATATCAGTTAGACATTCCCATATAAAATGCTAATCCCACTTCAGAATTCCGTCTTGTTTGTCACTCGGTGTAAACCACTGCGCCTTTTCCATGAATATGAAATGTAATCGGATAAACGTTCCTGCTGAAAGAAAACCCACAGCAAATTTGCGTATGGCAAAAATGCATTGTAAGGATTGGAAGCAAGGCACGAATGGGAGTGCATTGAAACATACGCTGACGAGAAAATCTAATGGAGGATAGATATAGGGGGGGGGAGATGTGAAATTGGAAAAATGGATGGATAAATAGCTATCGACAGCAAAAGAACGCTCGGGGATAGGGCAAAAATAACGGATGGATGGATGGATGGATGAATGGATGGATGGATGGATGGATGGAAGGATGAATGGATGGATGATGGATGGTTGGATGGTTGGATGAATGGATGGATGGATGGATGATAGATGGGTGGATGGACGGATGGATTTGTAGATTAAAAATATATATTTATGAAACGGTTGATTCTGATTCTGCAAGTTATCATTTCAATCATCAGAAATCCATAAAAAAAAAAAAAAAAAACTGATGCGGATTCACATCTTTTGACATCAGAAATAAAAAAAAAACGACCAGAAAATAATGGGGATCGCGGTTGGAAGATTGGTGGAGCGTATGGGATGGGGTGGGGGTGGGGGGGGGGGGAGAAGGAGGAAGGGAGAAATTAAGTGACTCTTTCACAGGATAATATATTTAGAATATTTTGACACACGTCATCCTGTTGTAACTCCAAACCGTTGAGCCTGGACGAACAACGTGTCGTTAAATTCAGCCAGGTTTGCTGAGTACTCTCGAAAATAGGGTTAACAAATCAATTTGTACTTTCTGAATGTCCTTTCTTCTGCATATTATATGTGTTTCACTTTCTTATAATAAGTTATTTTTCTCTTCCATGGAAAAACACATACATATGTCAGCTTCATGGACTTTTATTTTCGGATGTTCGTCTTCATAAAATTTACATCACGAGTCTTAACAGCAGCCCCCCCCCCCCACTCCCCGCCCCTGCTCCCCCCAGTTCCTTCCACTTACATAATTACGTCGAAGTGAGAAAAGTGAAGATTCAAAACGACAGAGGAGCTCTCCGTTTTACACATTTTTATTTTGTGAGCAGTAACTTAAGCTTAGCTTTGCGTTTCAGAGGATCTGTGTAGAGTATGGTGTGATTTGGTTTTGTCTCGTTTCATTTTATTTCATTTTTTTTCCCAAATCTTGATGACGTCATAGCTAATAAATCATCCTCGAAAATTGGCTCACAATGAATAATTTAAGAAAATCTTATCGCTCTTTCGTTCACTGACCTCCGAGATTGTGTAAAAATACATAAGCGGCTGTGAAAAGCTGTGTCGATTGTTCGCATAATCAATGTAAAACAATGCAGGGCCATCCCTCCTCGGGACACCGCTTACCCCTCAATTAATAATATAACCGTCATTTTGACTCATTTTTATCAGCGAGGAGAAGTCAAGGGAGGCGGAAACGCAGTAGAATGATAATTTTGCTTGCGTAGATTAAAAATTACATTAAATCCTAACGGCTGACGGTTTATAGATTGCAGGAGGTTAAATTTAAAAAAAAAAAAAAAACGAATCAAATGATTCCTTTTTTATTCCTATGTCTTCACAATGTTTCGGTCAAATCCAAGAAAAGGAGAGATAAAAAAAAATCATTCATGAATAAACAAAAGGTACATGTAAAGGTCTAGTTTTCATTTCCCCCTTACATACATCCCAGCGTAACATAATTAACAAATAAATAAATAATGCACATTTAGAACTGTCTCCAAAAGATTAAAACCAGCAGGATACTATTTTTTTTTCTTAACGTGAGAAAATAAATTCATACCATGGTATACAGATACGATTCGAGACATGCTCACATACATAATCACATAATACAAATCAAACTCATTTGTAAGTTTGTAGACATGACTGACAAACGGGAAAAGCCTGAAAACATTACTCAGACAGATGCTTGGTGAACAAGTATGTTTTTAACAGTCGCTTAAAAGACTCTAGGCTTGAACATATTTAAGGATATATCAGCACGATTACGGCTATATTATGTCTGGGACGTTGAATACGTTTACACGTCAAAATGCTGATTGAAGTGGATAATATAATACTGTACGGATCGTGAGTTTACAAGTTATAAAAGGCATTTCAAAATATGTATATAAATTTGAATAATCAAAGCTTGTACAGAGAACCTATAAAAGACAGATATAAGTAAATATGCCCTTCCTGTGTGGATCACCGCATGCCTACCAAGTTGTGATCTTCTGAGCCAAAATGGAGAGCCCCAATGCCAGGAATGGACACTGGCTGACTCTCAGAAGCACCGATTATACCGAATATCAGCGAACGCTTTCACCAGATCCTCTTAAATGGACTTCCCATGGCCCTATGTTAGTGAGGTTTGCCCACTTTCTGCTGCCTCAGCAGGGCACAGTAGTGGACTATCTGCCTGTGCAAGTGTCAAGACACTCTCAGCTTTGACCGACGAAGACGTGGCGGCCAAATTACAGGCCTCACATGCAGAACCCTGCTGTGCCTATGTGGGAGCTCTTTAACTGATGGGGTTGAGGGAGCAAAAATTAGGGAAAAATATAAGCGAGACACAGGAAAAAGCAAAATAAGACACGAAATTCATGAAGGAAGTTCCAGGATGTGAAGCAATAAATATATTTGAGGTTGAACGCCAGATGAAAATTTGAGAAAATCTAGGAATTTGAAAAAAAAAACTTATGACAATTTTCTTTTTTACTGACATGAAAAGTGAAATCTGAATTATCTTTTTCCAAAATGATGGATTTTTTTTTTGGTTCTTTTTTTTGCACATATTTGCGATCTCTTCTTTTACTTGTGGCGAAATTTGCCATGACATTTGGCACGAATGCAGAACAAAACAAGAAATGATCGAAGGGAATTTAAGAAAACATTTAAATTTTTTTTTTAGAAACGTGACATTCTAGACTCAAAATTGACGAAAGTCTTTGGCCATTTTTCGTACCGAATATATAAAAAAATGGGGATAAAAAAGGACGTAACAAATTATCAAAAATCGACTTTTATTATTTTCAGCTATTAAATTGAAAGGGACGTTTGCAAAATTTTGGGCAAATAGTCTTTAAAAATACCCCCCCCCCTCCTCCCAGCTATTGCCAAAATGATTCCCAGGACCCTGACCTTAATGTCCCTCCTATCCTCCTTCCCCGCCTGCCTATCATAAATAATCGAAAACTGCGCCGCGTAGCAACTGGTCTCTTACACATTTAACGGGGAATTCCCCAGTATTTCCTTGTTTTCATGTCGTCTTTATTTCGGATTGTAAATTACCCAAACCTTTAGCCTTAGACAGGAACTGATCATTGTTTTCTATGTTTGCTTGGATTTGTAAATTAATCAAACCCATAGCATAGACAAGAACTGGGCTTTTGTTTTCGATTTTTTAAAAAAAAAATGTTAGCTAAACTCAGCGTTTGTTTCCTGTATTTGTTTGGCTTTGTAAATTAGACAAACCCTCAGCATTGGCTTTTATTATCTTTATTTGTTTGACTTTATCAGTTAGCCAAACCTTTAGCATAGACAGGGCCCCAGCATTCGTTTTCTTTATTTGTTTGACTTTGTAAATCAGTCAAATTCTTAACATGAACAGTGATGCGGCATTTCAACAATGGGAGATCGCCCACTGGTGCGACAGCATTGATTGTGTTATTAGTGTTGCATTTATTGATCCTTACTTGAGTAACCAGCACTCTACGCGCCGAACCCTTTGGTTTTACCTAAGATATCATCATCATCATCATCATCATCATTTTACGAAAAATGTCTTAAAATTAAGACGACCGTCCACCGGCAACTAATCAAATACA
>JBCEWB010171194.1:0-10207 GCA_039654565.1 Peronia peronii | reverse complement strand
ACACACACACACACACACACACACACACACACACACACACACACACACACACGCACACACACACACACACACACACAAAACAGTTTTTTTTTTTCGCCAGATTCACTGGAACTATGTCCAAACCCACGGTCTATGTTTAGATGAGCCCCCTCCTTTTTCTTAACATAACAACAGGCATGTGCAGAACAGACTTTGGGTGCAGAATTTTTCCGTCAAATTTAGGATAATAATAAGAATAATGATAATAATAAAAAGAGAACATTTGTAAAGCTTTTCACTCCCCAAAGGCTCGATGTACTTTACAGAGCCAACGTGTTTTGGTCACATCCATCGAAAACACATCCGTAGATACAGGAGCAACCGTATATTATAGGTACATAATTATAATAATGGTCTAATGTAGAAACATGATCAAAGATTTTTTCACATAATAATAATCGAATATAACATTGAACAATACATACACTTTGCCACCACTTTGTATTTGTCAGTGACTTGGCTCGCATTAGGCTTGTATAGCCTAGCCGACCCATGCGATGCCTTTAGAATAGGAGGAGGGGGGGGCGAGAGAGATAAAAATTCACTCTGTAAACAGGAACTATCTTTACACAACAACTTCCGTGTACTCTTGGCTCGACGGCATGTTATTTGGTAATTACATTAGGGGGGTCACCGTGACAGAAGGGTCAGGCGAACAACTTGTGTCACGGGCTCTCCAATCTTACAGGGAGGTGAGAAAAAAAAAAAAAAAAGAAGATGAGAACCTGTATTGTTCTTTCAGTGACTCAACGTTTACACCTTGCAAATTCTTAAAAATTTAAACTTCGTGGAAAATGTCTTTAAATTCATGATATACGTCCCTTCATCTTTCTCCGCCAGTTTCTCTCCCCCCCCCCTCTCTCCCCCCCACCCTCACCTCAACCGCCTCCTTCTTGTCCCTATACTTTTTGATCTCCTAAAAGTTAAAAACAACACAGATGCAGTTCTTGATTTCAGGCTATGAAAAGATTTCAAAGGCAAGCATTTTGATATTCTAGTTTTTTTCCACAGACTATAATTGCCATGTGATCTTGTTATCAATGGCAGGCCTATCTGTAAGATTAGCCAATGTTATTAGGATCCATGCTAGCGCCACACAATCACCCACGCTCACACACATACAAATACACATACAAAAACGCACACAATTAGTTACATGAACAGAACTCTTTCAATGTCATTGACCACGCATGAGGCGTACGATAGACTTTCCGTCCCCCTCTCCCCATCCCATCATTAATCTACTTATTCATGTAGGCCCACCGATGTTTAATAATAATCATCATCTTATTCTAAGGGCATTTGTCTGGGCCGGGTTAGTGAAGTCTTTATCAAACATAGTTACTGATGTTTCACTTTGTAACGCAATATTCGTGTGAATACTATTATTATTTTATGATACTTAGTTTGACCTGACTATAAACTTTGTCCAAGAGAGATTACTCTCATCGAAAAATATAACAATGGCGACTTCCAGGGGAAAGTGTCTTATGGTTATAAGCTCTGCAGTGGAGGGTATGTCGATGTTTTATAATTCCAAGCTTGGGCATCTAGAATAGAATCTAAAGAATTTTTCCATCTTCTTTAAGGAAAAATTACACATTCATCATCTGCATCAGCGAAATTTCGAATGAACCCCTCAGAAAAAAAAAAAAAAAAAGACTGTCCCTTAGAAAAGAGGGCGTGGCGCCACTCCATTACATTGAATTAGATTTATTTTATTGTGTGTAATGAACGTTGGATTCATCAGAATTGACTACTCTTTGCATTGTTTTCTCTGTCATTTTTGCTCTGTTTTGATTTACCTTCTTAAGGGAATGATTGAGAGAAGTTACCAGAAAATTTACAGTTGTTAGCAACAGAACTTTACTTATTTTATAGGTCCAAGAATTTAGATCTATATAAGTTAATCCCTCTCCCTCTTGTCAGGGAACCAGTGTTTCTCTCCTTCTTAGTCTAAGATTAAATGTAATCTAGTGCTTATAATATAGATTACTTAAACAAAGACTTAGTAGAGACTCCATGCAGACTTGCAGGCTCGACGTCCTGAGACACGTTGTCTGCAGCCATGTCAACAGGGTTCAGGTCTTTCATTACTGTCTATTTCCAATTAATTTTTTGTTGGTTTTTACCTCTCTTTCCCTCGATTCTCCAGAAGGCAGCCTATTCTAACGTGATTTGACAAAATGCTTTTTTTCATTTTGGCACCAAAATTGTTTATTATTGCATTATTGGATTCTCATCAACATTGCTCATCTTATGAACTGATCAGGTTTTTAGGAAGCACAGTCATTTTTGAATTATTTAAAGAAAATAATTTTTCAAAATGCCATTCTTTCTGCTGAAACATGACAAAATGCCTCTAGTTTTACAAAACGCCTTTTTTTCGCAACACAGGCGTTCGTCTGAGGCCAAGTGACTTGACAAAACGCCTAAAAACTTGACAAAACGCCTTTTTATGTAGAAAAAGAGGCGTTTTGCTATAAGATTTGTAATGCGACAGAACGTCTTTTAATTGATAAGATTTTCTGGTTATCATCTTGTCTTATCTTCCTTTCATTGTTCTTTTACTTGCTTACTGAGTTCAATAAAAGTATTTGGTGATAATTCTTTTCCCACATAGATCTTCATTTAAGTCCATATTCAAGCGCGTCATATCAAGTGTCAATAATTGTTAACATCTAATCTTGGAGCTGAAGTCTAGCAATTTGACTAGAATGTATGACAGTCATTAAAATGTGGAACCAGTAACTGTCTCTTTGACTTTGTCTACGTAAAATTGTGAACTTTCTCTGCTACCCCTGGCGCTGACGTTCATCTGGAGTCGCTCACACAAAATGGCACCACACATGAGGCAAAATTAAACAATATTTTCCCTCTCCCAGGTCAATCAATGACCATCATGGGAAGTTCGTGATCCACGATGCTGTTGGCATTCCAAGAAAGGCCAGAATCTTTCGTTAAAATGGGAATGTAGCAGTTCCAACTATTACTCAGTTTTTTTGTTTTGTTTTGTTTCTTTCTGTTTGTTTTTTGTTTTTGTTTTCTTATACTGAGATTTATAAACAGCTGAATTTTGAAAACCTATGGAAAAATGCTCAATGAAAAGTTGTAGAAAAAGTATAATGATAAGAAGAGGACATAATGTAAACAAGAGCAATTCCAGATTTGAATTTCATGCTGGGGTCTCTCCCTTTCTCTCTCTCTCTCTCGTGCTGTATTCATATCAACACCAAATCTGTTCCCATGAATCCTCTAGAGTTTTTCAAGGAGATCCTTGAGCAGTCAGTTTATTTATCTTCTTCTTTTATGATTGTGCTCACCATCATTTTATGTGTTTAAATAACAGGGCTTTGACCTGCAACCAGTAACATGAACTGCATCCATACAAAGTTTCTAGTCTCTGCACGTTCTTTTTCATAGCAATAGGAACATCATCATAATGATTTTTCAGATGCCGTCATGGTTTTTCCAATCAGCAAATAGTTCAATGCCCCCCTCCTCCTTCCCATCATCACCACTAATTTGTAAAAATGTCTTAAAACTAAATAAACAAGCATCACAAGGTTGAACAAGAGAAAGCAGAGGCCCCAAGGTGTCAGTCTCTTATAGTGTAGAGGACACTGTTGGTTCCCCAGAACCTTAAGTTGCAAGACATGTGACAACCAAACCTAGTCGTCACTGTTCGGTTTTGCTAACGTCCCAGTTCAACATGCTGCCCTTACACATTCAAAGAACTTGTCAACAGAATGATAGTGTAGACAATCCATTTACTTCAGATAGTCCTTATAATGAGTTAACAAGAAACTGTGCAGTAAGTTCATTTGTGTTCCTATATAAACCTCTGCTACCCTTGCCCCCCCCCCCCCTCCCCCCCCGGGACACGATTTGATGGTTTGGAGTTGTCCGTCATTCATCCTGTAATCACACTGTTGAGACCATCTCACTGCCTGGTCTGTCAGTTATTTTCCCCACCAGAAGATTCCAGGACAGGGATAGAAGGATAAACAACATAGCATGCAGCATAGTTTCTGATTAGCTTGCAGGTGTTCATCATTCAGAACTTGAAACAATCAAATGTAATATATTTCCTTGTCATATTATTATTGGTCTGCAAGTTCATCATATCTAAACGTGCTTGCCCAACCACCTCTGCCTCCAGTCTCACCGATATTTGTCAATCCATTGGCAATGTCAACTTTCACTCCAACTAGCAAGGGGAGAGAGAGCCCTGGACGCAGAGAATGAAACACACAATACATGCACTTGAAATTTGCAACAGCCCTAACCATGGCATGGAAAAAGGTCAGACAGGGACGACGCCATGCTAACCTATTGTGAGAATACTGCAGCCACACCTACAACAAAGCCAAGAAACTGACTATTCACATCCTAATTAAATTTGACCCATCAGGGAAAAACAAACAAACAAACAAACATGCAAAAAAACGGTGTATATTTACTCGTGAAAAAGAAACAGCATTAAGTAAACCCTTTCTGTTAAAGAAAAAGGCGTTTTGGCCGAGTAAACCTAATCGCAGAAACCCCTATCTCTTCAGCAGGACGCGACAAAATGCCTCTTTTTCTGGAAAAAGGCGTTTTATGTTTGACTAGTGATTCGCCTTTTTCATCACAGATTATTTATTTCAGCACCAGTTTAAATAAAATTTTGTACAAAGTTAAAAGACATCATTACGTGTCACTTCAGTTATCAAAAATTGCATTTTGTTCACTATCTTCAAATTGGGAGATCGTAAAACTAAATCGCGATTATCTAGGAACAGCATTTTTTGGAAAAAGGCATTTTGTCAAATCACATTAATATTGTCCTATTGAATATAGGAGTTGGTGCACCAATGCATTTGGGACTGCCATGACTTGATTCTTATTTCTGTTGAGTAGTTCGCCTGTTCAGCTTTTAATATAGATTCCATAGAACAGATTACACATTTTGTTCTTTCTGGTGTTCTCAGGTGTTACAGCAGCATCTTTCATGCAAGCCTGTACCCTGATTAATCAAAGTTTTGCAATTCAGTTGGCATCACCAGGGGTAAGTCACGCCATGCTTTAAATTAGGACAAATATGTTGTCACAGATCTCAGGATAGAGAAAAATAGTGTTTTGAAACAAAACTTTGTGTTGAAGGATTGCCTTAGAATGCCAGATCATTTCTAATATTAAGTAGAGGCTGCCACCAATATTGATGTAACCAGAAAACAATGGTCAGAATACGGTTTTTAGATTGTGATTCAACATGTCATAGTAAGTGGATTGATATAGATATTGGGTTATACACAACACAAATTATCTGTTAAAAAGTCTCATATCTAGACATATAGAATAGGCATGAAAAAACACTCTTCACTTTTCATTATGTAATTTATGTAGATTACATAAAATATGTATAATTCCTAGATTTTAAATTTTTGTTAATTGTCCCTTGGTGTGTAGTTTTTTTAGATATACAAGAATTTTTTTAACAACAGGGAAAGCAAGCTGAATATGTGAATCAAGATGACTCAAATAGACGTTGGTTCAATGAATTCAGGTCCAAAGCAACATCAACTCCAATTGGCCTGGACACAGTTGATGGTAAACGTGTAGTATATTAAACAGTGGCTATTTCAGCTTTATTTAATGAGCATGAAAGATTATCTGTTTGTTTCATTGACTCATGTGCTAGAGTCTTTCTTTTTCTTTGTTAAGGTAAAACATTAAACGGACCCTAGTTAGTGACTTCATATTATCATAGGAATATCAGTATTTCACAATTTCAATAGACATTCTGCTTACTGAATTTAAGGACTGTTTTGGGATTCAACCAATTTGTTAGATGAGGAATATCTACATGTCTGAATTTCAGCTTCTCTGAGAAATATCAGAATCCTTTTGTCTTATGGGTAATATGGTTTTTTGGTTGTTTTTGTTTTTGGCCAGTTTGAACAATTTGTTGAAAATAATTTTGTCAACAAACAAAAAGATCTCTAGGGTTTCCTTATAAAATGCTATTTGACTGCATAATTAGGACATCAAGTAAGTCAGTGTATGCTTGTTTCAGTCTCAATGGGCTGTTTTTTGAAGAGGAAAAAGAAAGCCTGCGCAGTGAGTTTGTGAAGGTATCAAAACGCATGCCTATGTTAGTTCAGAAATCAGATTTAATCCTATAGTGTCAAAGGAAGAAAAAGGAACAAATGAACTTTTTTTTTTACATACTGTTTTTCTTCACATAAAATCTTATTGAAATTGTGTTCATTTTGCAGTGAATCGCTACAGTGCAATGTTGATACCAGCCTGTCCAGGTGCAATACATGATTTAGCCACAGATAAGGACCTCGGACAAATCATCACACATTTCATAAAGGAAAAAAGTAAGTTACATTTTTTTCAAAGTATTTGTTCACTCCTCTGTTTGCCATAAAAGAAAATGGATTCTGAAGCATATAAATCTTTAAGACTTTTATTTTATTTATTATTTATTTATTTAAAAAATAAAGATGGTTTCAAGCCCACCTGTAATGTTTCCATGGTGCCATACACATGTGATTGATTTGTGAAAGTTCATGAGATTTTGATAGAAAGTCACGATTCTTTGTGTGTTGTTTACATCATCACCTTCAACACTTTAAAAGTGATTATAGAATTTATTTTCTTTGTATCTTGAATCATATAAGTTCACAATTTGACACAAGATAAAAATAGGGTGAATTAAAAGCCTTGTGTGAGAGAAACACCAGTTTAGAAAGTCTTGAATGTGATGATGTAAACAATGGACAAAGGGCACGACCTTCTGTCACACTTATTCCTATAATTTCTGTTTTTATTTTGAGTGCCATTTTTTACTTGCTTCAGAGCCAATTTGTGCTATAGGTCAGGGAGTAGCAGCACTTTGTTCTGCCAGGAAGGAAGATGGGAAATCTTGGTGGCTGGAGGATTATTGCCTCACAGCAGTGAGTACTAAGGCAACAAAATATGATATAGAGCTTTGTGGAAATCTTATCATATCTGAGACTTTTTTTTTTTACTTTTCCTTTTGTCTACATAGGATTGGCATATCTAGAACTAGTTATTGATCAGCTCTAAAGGAAAAAGTTGAAGCAGTCTCTTCGTAGAATTTTAACATCAGTGAGGCAGATATGCTAACAAAGGATTCTCAAAATAAGATGCATACACAAAGCATTTAAAAATAAACATAAATCTTTGGTTATGTTTCTTCCATTTTTGACAAATGCAATGTAATTGATTATTCATGACTTTTTTTAATGACAAATATTTGGGCTCTGCATAAAATAAATCAGTAATGCTTGCAGACATAACTTTACTTTCTTGTACTGGTATTTCAAATATACAAATTATTATTTTTTTTCATGTACCGGTTATTTTCTGAATAAGCAAATGTACCCAGTAAATTTACATGAAAAGTTACATAACCTATAATTTTTTTTTTAAAATTTCATGACCTGCTATATCTATTTTCCAAAATGTTTTCATCTCATTTTTAATGCTTTCCAAATTATACCCTAGCTCTTTGTGTATTCAAAATAATAGAGGGACAGAATAAATCTCATATGCCTCATATGCTAGTTTCTATCTAATGGTAATGATATTAAGCATTATCATTCCTTGACATTGGACTAAATTAAAGAAGTACCTACAAAAAGATTTCTAACAATTTACTGCAAGAATTAATTACTTCCGCAGTATATAAATATGTATCTTTGAGGACAAATCAAGTAATTGCACTGTCTACTATTGAAGTAAAAGACTAGTACCATTTTGCAAAATATGCCACTGCAAAGAGGTATCTACTGTAAGTGTTGCAATTCAGTTACAAAAGTAAGAATGTGATTTGTTAAAACAGATTTTGTTGATTTTGTCAGTATTGTACTTGAATTATACATAAATTTCTCAGACTATTGGTTTTCTTATGTTCTGTGTTAAATTTTTCTCTGCAGCCATCTTTGTTTGAAATTGGGCACCTTCCAGAGTTTCCCACAATGCCACTAGTCCTTGAAGATTTTATAAAGGATCATGGAGGAAAATACACAGGTGTGGGAAAAAAAAAAGATGATAATATATAGAAAGATCTTTCTGTTTCACCTCTCCACACCAGAAAGCTTTACCAGTATTCAAATTCATATGCCATGCAACCAGTGATGAAGTCAGCTTTTTGTCAAAGAGGGATTTGTTGAGGAAATTTTATCTTACTGACCACAGGCTGCAGGAGTTAACCTTGAGATAGTTTAACACATAAGAGTCATTACTAAAGGAAGTTTTCACAAAAGTGAGGAACACTCACTTTCCTTTTCACTGATACCAGTAAATCCAGACATGAAACATTAGACACCAACCCATTTTACCCAGTCTTGCAACATATTCATATAATGATAAGAGGATGTTATACCATCTTTTATGCCAGTCACCTGGAAACACAATAGACTTATCATATTCATTAAAGACAATAGATCAAGGCAAAAATTGATGGTTATGTTTGTCTGTTTTTTTTTACAATATATCTTTCATAAAAGGACAAATGTATCAAAGCTTGAAAATGTGAACATGGAAAAGAGATAATCAGATGGCTGAAAAAAAAAATTGACATTTGTTTTTCTGCATGGAGCACAGTGGTTACTGGGAAATGAAACAAAGAAAGATTTTAAGTTGATTTATCCCAAATTCATTTGTTGTTTTCCTAGTGTGCACATGTACAATCCCAAGTTAGTGATTTACAAATATTTCATTTGTCCATTAAGAATACATTTAAATTTTGGTCAAATACATGCTTTCTGTTTGCAGAGATAAATACTACTTTCTCCGAGACATTGTACTCGAAAGACAGCTTTGGAATTTTATTTTCTTGATTCTGTTGTCTTGTCTGTTCACAGCCTCAGAACCTGAAGGTGTCCATGTCGTGATTGACAGGAATGTGATCACCGGACAGAATACTCAGTCCACACTGATAGCCTTGCAGAATCTCATTCTGATGTGCAGTCAGAAGTAGGTCACAGGTCAAATCACATCGCCCATCACTCATGACATTTCCGGGGCCCACATAGGTCAGACTACAGCCGACATTTGTCATGTCCGGTGCATCATTTTATCCTTTAGAATTGGCTGCTGACTTGGTGATGTAACCATGGCTTCTGTTTCATTTTTAACATGCGTGCATTTTCACTTCTTTGACATAGCATTGCAGTAACATTTGTACTCTTAAGTATTCACTTCTTCAGTAGTCAGTATTTACATTTGTGTAGAATTGACACTTTAACTTAAGGAGTAGTACTGATCATCCATGCAATATTTCACACAAGCAATCTAATAATTTGCCATAAGGGATATCCAATCTCCATTAAGGAGGGGGGAGGGGCGGATCCTGCAGGTGATTTTTTTTTATTATTAAAGATAGGCTATTTTAACCTTGTCCATCGCATTCGGCATATTCAAATTAGCGGAAAACAGTGAAAAAAAATCGACTTTTTCAAATAGTTGCCATGACAATGCCGCCATCTTGGATTTTGGCATCTCTAAAATGGCTAACTTCAAAATCTATCTAGTCCGTCAAATTTTAACAAAACTGGATAAAACTGTGAACGTCTTATTTGACATAATATCTAAAAAGTTACATATTTTCAGCCCTTTGTATGCAATAGAAAATTTTCTAGAAAGTTTTGAAAATGCCATGTCGCGAAATTTCTAATTTCACCATTTTTTCATATTAAAAACCTATTTTTCTCTGAAACTTACCAACAGAATGGGACGCACATATGTCTGTTTTTCAGTTTTATTGTGAATATGATGTGTGCCAAATTTAATTAGAATCAGTTCAGAAACAAAAAAGTAGATAGCAAAAAACTGTCAAAAACCGGGTTTTGAGAAAAACGCATTTAAAGTTTTTTTTCACGGAAAAATTGACATGGACAGTTTTTTATTCGGCTTTTGGCCTCAAAACACCGTTTTTCTACATACTAGCCCTCTATTCATGACTTCTGTGTCTTTTATTGCCTCTTCCTGGCTTTCTGGGCATAATGTTTCTCGAATTTTGTTCCATCCCCCCCATAATTATAAGGGCTCCAATAGAACCACTTCTGGGTTCTTTGGGGCCTATATGTGGTCCCCATATCATTTTCTGTCCAAACTAAGAGTTTCTTGACCTTTACTGTGGCATATAGTC
>JBCEWB010171183.1:0-10207 GCA_039654565.1 Peronia peronii | reverse complement strand
GGAATCTCACGTCTAAAGAATGTAGCAGACGAAAAGACGCATCGGCAATGAAAAACTGTCAAAATCGGCCGATATTGATTCAAATTGGAGCAATTTGACATAGCGCGCATACCGGGTGACGCGAACACCCCCCTGACGCGCAGACCCTCCAGTCCTCTAGATCTATCTAAAGGACTGGTGGGTCAATGTGTCGGGGGAAAGGGGTTCGCATCACCTGGTATGAATTGTGTCAGAGTGCATCAATCTGCACCAAAACTGGCTGATTCCCTCTGGAGCTTAATTCACAAACATTGTGCTTTAGCGAGCACACAAAGGCAAAAAGCTTGCGAGTGCTTGACTCTGGACTCGAGAGATCTGATAACAGATTAACCACCCATTACTAAAAGGTTTATAGAGCTCGAATTCTTGAGAGAAACCAATGCTTACTTTTATGCGTCTTGTTAGTATGAACACACAGCTTGCATGTTTTCATTTTCCCCTATTGCAACATAGGAATCTTCCCTTCTGCTATGATCTCTGACAAGGAGGTGCAACCATCTTTGCTTTGCGCGTTTGCGGCCAGACGTGAGACTGATCAGCAGTAATGCACTGTGCTGGCAGTCGCAGCAGTATGAAATCGTAGACGTGGAGGCAGTGAGGGCGGGACGCGAGGGGAGAAACCTAAACAATCAATGTCAGCTGATTGCCTTTTAACAGAGCAAGCGATCCTACAGTCCAGATTTTGAGTTAAGTGTATTGGACAAACTGAAACTGAAAATTTTGCAACCGAAAAAAAATTTAGGGGATGTTTTTGTTGTTTGTTTATTTGTCTGTTTATTTGTTTGTCTGCTTTGGGGGGATGGGTGGGGAGGGAAGGTACAGGGGAAAGATCCTGTAAATTTTCCACTCATGAAAAGCGCTTCAACTTTGCAACCAGTTTGTGTAAATTTGATATTTTCAAGTGATATGAACAATAGTCCACTTCCTGTCAAATGGATTCGTGTAAGAATGGTTCCCTTTCTCTTCGTTCATTCCTATGCTCATGTTATTTGTTTTTGTGTTGTTCTTCTTGCTCTTGTTTTTGCTGTTGTATTGGTTGTTGTGCTTTTTTTTTCCTGGGTTTATTTCTCTCTCTCTACATTTTTTTCTTTTCTTTTTGCTCTTTTTTTTTTTTAAGTGTGTTCTATTTGCATATGGTTGAGATGGACATGTATTTCTAAACAACACACAGTAACGGGTCTTATGTTTCGATTAATCTTTGTCACACTCGTCGCACCTTTCGCATGGAAGCACGGACACTTATTAATGTGAATGGGTCGAACGACGGACGGAAGGACGGACGTAGGGGATGAATGGATGGATGGATGGATGGTGACAGATGGATGGATTGACACTGATTTTTAAAAGTACTTTTGAAGAGAAGCGAAATTCTGTTGTCGGGATGATTGCTTTTGGTTGCCTCAGTTCACCTTTTTTTTTTTTTTGTCTTCTGATGATGATAATTCTTGTCTGCAGGGCACAAAACCATTGGCCAAGCAATTATTTATTCTTCTTGCTGATTTCTCAATGATAAAACATAACTGCAGTGTGAACTCCGAGAGAGAAAAACTAAGGCAACAGATGTTTATTTCGCTTTATTTTGTATTCTTGTTCGTTTGTTTATTTGATATTTTAATTTTTGTTTCTTCATACTTTTTCTTTTCATTTTTTTTTGATTTTGGTAAATAAAAATAAAAGATAAATAAAAAAAAGCCATTGATTTTCATTCTTCTTCATGCTTTGCCTCCAATAGACAGTCTAAAAATTGTACTTAGTCTTGCTTTAATCTGAAGTTTTAATGACTTGTTATTGTTTTATAAAGATTATGGAATATTTAGCACAGGAATGGCAACTACCGTTGTTCATGAACCATTATGATGGATGAGTGTCTAGGTATACTATTATAACTATCATCTGTCAACATTGCCAGATACGGTGTTGGCTGCTGAAGTCAATGACACTGATAGGGTAATTCTCTTCCATTTGTTCCAGTCTTCACTAGCTCTGCTGACTTCATGGATTCTCATTTCACTAAATTCAGAGATGTTACCAATGAGAGAATGTGGTGGTCTTCTCTCTTGGTTTTTGTTTAAGCTTTGCCTAGAAAGACAATCTGTATAAGTTTGATCTCTTGGTTTCCTAGCACATGATGCACATATCTCAATTTTCTTCCATTTATTGTTTTTTTTTTTTTACTTGTCCCTAATTTTTTTCACTATACTCTCATTTGTTCTTTTGTCTGTTCAACCAACCCTGAGCAGTCTCTAAAGAAAGCACATCTTAGCAACTTCAATTCTTTTATCATCCGTAACGAATCATGATAGTGCATGCAGGGTATACGCGAGTGTGTTGTGAGCGATGTTCAGTTGATCGTAATTGTGTGCTGGGCCCATGCCAGTGTGTGATGTGCCTCCGCGGAGCTTCGGGAACGATCTACACGGGTCTAGTAAGATCTCGTGTGTATGAGATATATCACATGTGCGGGTGCCAGCACATTCGACACAGTTCGAGAAGCTCAGATCGGGCCAGTATATATATATGAGGGCTCGGCCGGAGAGCAGAGAGAGAGGACACGTGTACTGCAGAGAGGACAAGTGTACTGCAGTGGGAGAAGTGGAATGCAGTGAGAGCTGTGTGCATCGGAGCTAGACAGCTGAAGCACCTGTAATAAATTCTGCATCATTTCAACGTGAGGATTCCTGTTGTTATTTCTTCACCATTGTGTGTGTCTCATCCACATTCACCGCCTGATCGCCACTTATAACGTCACGTCTAACACCCATTCATCATCCAGAAAGAAAGCTCGTGACATCATCTTTTCCTTGGATATACAACTAAAACAATTATGTCTACTTTTGTATTCAATGTCACACTCCTCTCAAGAATAGCACAGTGTGGCCCAACCATGCTGACATACTGTAGAGATATTAAAAAAAAAAAAAGGACAAAACTTAAAAGGCTTTTAAAAATTAGAATATTTGATTAACTTTACTTTATTTCTTTGTATTCCACAATTCATGATTAAAATGAAAAACTAAAATAAAATAAAAGAACAACAAGAAAAATTTTAAAACAACAAAATTGCTGCATGTAATGGGAAAGACATCGCCATTTTCCCTGTTCAACAATGAAACAAATTAACAAGTAACATTAACTTCACTCCATCACTAATGTAACACTCACTCATGCTCTGCTTTCAACATGTATGATGTATCACTATATCATATGTATTCAAGCAGTAAAAATCTAATGTACTTTAACCTGCCATTTTTCTAAGAACTCTGTTTACAAAAAAAAAATAAAAAATTACCAAACTCTCATTCAGACAACGCAAACAAAATACAGATTTCAGAGAATGAGGTGATACAAGGATTGAAATTACATAACACTGTGGAAAGTTAAATAATTAAACTGTGATAAAAAAACAAGAGTGCTGAGACATTCACAACTCCTATGACCTCACAAATAATTTCAAGTTTCTCAAAAAAGTCCACCACAAAATCTGACTCATTTTAACTTGTACATTTAAGTCCTAAAACTTCTTTTTTTGAAATTAAGTAAAAGTAATTTTGATCAACTTGACTAGGTTACAACATCATTCTCTTAAAAATTTGATTTTGATAGTATTAATTAGCAATACAGACAATACATTTCCATTTTCAAAGAAGCATGCATTACATGCGCCTAGACGTGCAAACATTGGAATTCTTTCAAAACAAACCTTCAATGGACTAATGTGTGCATTTATCCCAATGTAGTTAGATTTGTCAATCATTTCCAGAGGTAGCAATTAAAATTTCATTTCCCTTCTATTACGTCTTTCGGCCTCCTGAGGGTGGTGATCGCGAGTGACTGAGATACCTGTAACAAGGTCTATAAGAGTATTTGAGGTGAGGAAATGTAAACGGTACTCAGTGACCTGATTCAAATTTTGAGAAAAACTGGATTACTTGCCCTGTGTTTTAAAAGTGATGAAACCTTGTGATATATTTTTATCAGTATTTTAGTTCTTTTTTTGCAGAACAAGAAATGAATAGGCAGCAGTTGGATAGCCTTGTAAATAATATGGCATAACATGAAAAAAAGAGAGGAAATATGCTTTGCTTCAAGAATAATAATCACTTTATTTGAGGAGGATTTCAATCTAAATGAGTATCTTCCACAAGATCTCTACTGTTCTTCAAAGTGAGCAACTGATGGCAAGAGGTTTGTGAGTGATATGATATGCATTATCAATTTACAAATAAATAATAATGTCCTCTGCTCTGGGACCAAAACATGGCATAAAGAGGCAAACTACATTTCAGTGGTCCAGGGGCATTATATTATGATAAATTTTTCCTTATAAACATCACAACTGAAACTTTCACTTTCCTGTGAAATGTGTTCCTCAAAACAATTTGAACTGACTGATCAGAACATTTTAAATTGGCATTTTCACTGACAATGACAGTAAAAGAGCAAATTTCATTTAGGATCAGGTAAGTTATTGGCAGGTACAATATTATGCCTTCAACCCATGAATTGTCATGTGATTGACAATTGATTACTTTTTTTTTTTTAAAGACTGAATGAAAGGTCTACTCTTATCTCATAAAACAATCACACTTAATAAGAAGCACTATTCTCTCTAGACATAAAACTGGACAACCACTGCTTTGTGCTGTTCTCAAACCAACTGCTTGACTTGTCTTACAATGCCTGTGATTTATCACACCTTTCTGCACACATCTATGTAATTGTAATTTGTACGATTTCTGTACGAAGTGCCATTTATACACAGAAATAAGTTTTTTCATTATAACACTTTTAACTGGTTTAACTTGTACAAGAATGTGCAAGATCTTCCTTTTTTTTGTTTTGTTTTTTTGTTTATACATTAAATTATTCACCAACCAAAGCCACTGATAACATAAAAATATGCTGCTTCATTAAAAATTTATCTCGAAAGTATATTTTGCCAGAAAACAATAAAATTCCCTGAGGTGATGAATATACTTTAACAATACATTAAATACTGATGGCCAAAGTCAGTGTCCTTAAAAATATGAGACATTACATTTTACAAGAAACAGTGCATTTCATGAACAATTCTCTGTGCATGCAGCTTCAAAAGCAAAATACAGTTAAAATAAGAGTTCTTTTAATACTGAATATTATATTCTGAGGAACAAGAAATGTGTGTTTTTATTGAGCATCTTCCAGGGGTTTCAGTACCACCTGCCAACCTTGGCAATATGATACATACAGTAACACCACCAACAAGCTACAGATATTTACCAACAGAGGTCTCAGAAACTTCCTCAGCATCAGGTGGCCAGAAAATCATCTTCAATGAACAACTGTGGGACAGGACGAGACAAGCCCCAGTTGAAACTGAGATGAAGAAAGGAAAATGGAGTTGGATCGGCCACACTCTATGAAAGCCTGTATCCAATATCACCTGGCAGGCTCTAGACTGAAATCCACATGGACAGCAGAAAGTAGGTCAATCAAAACAGACTTGGCGCAGGATAGGAAAGTTGCTGGATCTGAGCCAGGGAGGACCTGTCAGAATCACATGCACTGGAAGAGTGTTGTCACGGCCCTATGTTCCTTCCTCAAGGAATCAAGAGGCATAAACAAGTAAGCATATACAATGGAATTCTCTCTCACAGCTCTGATACATAATTATAAAATTTAAGACAGCCTTAGCTATGCCAATCAACAAGTGCATAGATCCCTTAAGGACTTTTGGAGAGGAAGACAGGGAGCATACAAAGAAACCACTACATGTATTAATAAGACAGCAATGGACAATCCTTTGCCACGGCATGGCATAATTACAATGAGAAAAAGCTAAGAAAACCTCTGTAAAGACTTAAAGTAAAATACGATGCAGAAAGGGAGAAGATTTCCTCTTGTAGCACCATTTTTGGAAGAGAGAAGTATTTGGGAAGGAGGAAGGGGACGTGCTACTAATAAACTCTATTTCAGGAAATTTAAAAGTTGAATAGGTTTTTCAAATAAAATCTATTTTTCTGTCAAAATGTAAAACTCACATATCGTTTATGACAAAAATAATCAGTTAAATTTTCAAAGAAAATTATTAGAAATTACAAACCATATTCAATGAAAGAAACAAAAACTAATAAAGATAAGTTTAAACTGATGATCCTGGGTTGGAACTTGTCTTTGTAAAGTTGGCTATATGCATGGACGGCACTATAAAAAAAAAATATTCAAATCTCACAAGGTTATATGCCAATGGTAAGTTCTGACCATTTCAGAAAATATCTGTGGATATGTGTAGATGATAACTTGATTATTGCAGAATGTAAAAGCCCATTTAAACTGATGAGGCATAAATTCAGATACAATCCTAATCATTCACTGAATTAATCTACATTTCATTGAGTAGGTATCTACTGTGACTTATAATTACTTCTATTTCAATGTCATATTCTATGGAGCACATTATACAACAACTAAATATTTTTCAAATGCCCGGTGATGTAGTGTCTAAACTGGAAACAAATAGATCGTTCCTATTTCTGCAGATCTCAAAAAGAATAGCCCCTTTTTTTTTCTTTTTTTTCCTGCAGATGTTGTGACACATTCAGACTGAGCATTATCATATGCAGCTATACACTGTTTCAGGCACAGGTGATGATATCAATTATATTGAACACATGTATCACTCAAGGTACAAACTGACTCAATCACTGGTCACAACAAACATAAATATGATTCTCATGGCTACTTTTAACCCTGTGAGCAAAACAGCCAGAAAGCCATAAATATTTATTCATGTCCAAGAAATGATCATTATGGCCTAAATAGCAATGTAAAACAATTCCATTCTGATTATACTATACAATAGTAGTAAACCAGGACATTGTGGGGGATTTTTTAAATATATAGCTTGGAACAACTCGATATTGCTCTGCCATTCAAAATGTATGGCAAGCATTTGTACTTTGATGTTAACGTTTTAGATGATTTGGTTTAGCATTATTCAACAAAAATATCTGCCGAATTGTCATTTCTCTTTGTGCAGATGTTTGATTTGATTTCATTTGGTCATTTCCTTCTTTTTTTTTTATATATATTTTTTAAGACCATCTGGGATATTCCAATTATTCTGCTGTTAGTGCTCAAGGAGTAAGGGTGCACAAATATGAAATTAGGTGTGCATACAGCACTGACAAACAGATTTTCAATACTGACTTTGTTTTCTTCCCATCATGCTTAGTTGAGTATAAGTGTGAATGGGTTGATGACTTAGTAATTTTTCAAGACAGGAAGATTTTAATAAAAACATTAAAAATACCATATCTACAATATATTCATGTCCAAATGTCACGTCACCCAGTTTTAATGACTTCTGTTACAATTTTCAACTACTTTGTCGATAAATGAAATTGTGATAGTGATATCAAAAAGAAGCTTGTATTCATTTTAGTTAAGATTATCTAGAAAGTAACTCAAATGTAAAGTAAAATGAGTGGAATTTTCACCATGAAATCAGCTCCCTGGTGCTCTTACGGTGAAAAAGTGTCAAAAATGTTTCAAAATGTTATTCACAGGGAGTGTCATAGGAAAACTTTCATGCAGACAATTCCAGTATATTTCTCTGATTGGACATTTGATATGTCAGGAGTCAGCTATTAGTGATTGTGTCAACTTAAAAACAACTCTGAATCATGGAATGTTGATGAACTATAACCAGTTCTTTTACCTTATACACAAACCGTCATATGTATCTATCCCACATAAACCTGGATGAATGGACATAACTATGCTGTTGGCATAGAATTATTAAGCCACTGCTTTTCCTGGAATAATAATCTTTGACCGTTTCTTGCTGTGATAAAAAAAAAGTCTGCAATGAATCATCAATTTCAATAACAAAATTTACCAACTAGCAGAAAGTAGAGGTATTCATTCATTTTTGGTAATCTATTCTCTAAATTAACATTACACGAAACAAATCTGTATACTATTCTAAAAGGTGAATTTTCTCTGGGTTGGCAAATCTATTCTGTACAGCACCTCTGCCAGGTTCAAATAAGCAACATAGGAGACACAGTTGGGGGTAGTGTCGTAGTGGTAGTGGCCTCCTTGTCCATGGTGGCTGAAGCAGTGGAAATGTTCGCAGCGCAAATGTAATTTCTGAAAAATAATAATAACATAAATGATGACAAAATAACGTAAAAATAATGCAAATGAAAGGAATAGTGAGTAATCTTTTTTCTATCATAATAAGTGACATGGATGCAGCTTCTGAAAAAACAAAGGTCAATTTCTGGGAAATAATGATTGGAGAGATAAAGAATGTTTTCTACTTACAAATACTAATTACAAAGAAACCAAGGATGCCTCATTTGGCTAATATTGTAAGAATTTCATTAAACTTTGTCTTCCCACCTAGAAATCAAAATTGGATTCTTTTTGTTTTCATTGAAAAAAAACAACAACTGCAGAAACATTAAACTGTAAAACTGGTTTATCACTTTTCTTAGGAAGGGCAAAATACTAGCAAGTTTTCTTTCATCAAACAAAACTGAAATTCTTTTCAATTAAATATAATCCAGTGCTTTTAGCAAATTGGCAAATTTTCATCTTTGTCAGCAAGGTTTTGTTTTGTTTTTTTTTCTTTTGTTTTCTTTTCTTTTTATGCATTTAAATGGCACAGGTAAATGTGAAGAATATCTTAACAAAGAAAGAGTATATATTCACACCTCAGGATCTGCGGAAACAATTTCACCGACATGGACCAACGGCGCATCCATCTCATAAAATTTCAGCCACTGATCTGTCTGTTCATCTGTCTCCAGTGCATCTTTAGAAAAGTCAGGCTGTCCAGAAAACCAAATGAGAAATGAGATCAGACATAACATATCACATTTATCATATCACTCATAAAACCCACTTTCAAGCAAGATGAACTGCATGTCTCCCCCCCCCCCTCCCCCACCCACAACACACACACATACAAATTTCAATCACATTTCATTCATTGCATAACAATAACTCAACATGTGTCTGAAAACATGCTGAAGTAAGCATTGTTCATTGATTCTACACTGGCATAGACATATGCATCTTAACTGAATGTCTTAAATGAATTTTGTAATGTACATATAACAAGTCTTTATGTAAAGCATTATTGATGCTGCAGGCAATTTCAGTTGTTTTAAGGACAGATAAAGCACTTTTTATTTTACATTTCTAGAAAGTCTGGACGGGTCAGGAGACACCTCCTTGCCAACAATAGAAATATGCCCAATCAAAACATATTTTTAAAAAGTCTAGGAAACATTGTATAATTTCATTGGTCAATAGTTAATGTCTGTAACCAAAGCAACATTGGGAACTTGGACAGTCTGAAATACTAATGAAGAAATAGCTTTAGGTTAAAAACTTTATTATTTTTACCAAACCACTCTCATACACTATGACATAATTATTATTTCCTGTTAAAAATATGTTTCGTTTTTTCTTCACTGCACTTTTCCTGCCAGAGCAATGAGTTATTTAAACACTTAATAAATTGGCAACACAACCACTACATGTGTGTCACTCTTCAACATTTGTCACACAGCACATTTTTCTTGAATAAAACATAAACATCCAGTGAGATCATGAAATAGCTGGATCAGGTCATATAAATTTGAAACTTTAGTTAAATCTAAAATTTTTAACAGCTGATAATATACAAAGCAGTAAAAACTAGCTCACTAATACTTTGCCATAACAGTTACTTTCAGCTTTTTGCACCATCAGTCACAATGTCAGACAATCAGAAATGGTCATGACAATCAGACAACATAATGGCGACACCGTACAAATGTTCCCCATTATCACAATATTACACAGTTGCCATGTGTTTAACGATGAAAAGATTAGGGGAAATTAAATATGTCCTCAAAAAAAAAAATAATTCACAATTCACGAGACACAACGCTAAGTACAATATGAACATACACAGTTGCCATATACTTACTAATAAATGGATAAGATAAGATTAAAAAAATACAAGACATGACAAAATGGAACAAGACAAGAAAAGATAAGATGTATGACAATCTGTAAGATAAGATAGCAATGCCAAACTGAATTGCAATATACAAAGTAGGCACCTGTAAAGTATCTAGTCATGTCAAGCTCTTTTTAACAAAGAAAACACTTTTTGAATTTTGAAAAT
>JBCEWB010171161.1:0-10207 GCA_039654565.1 Peronia peronii | reverse complement strand
CCACGTGGTCACAGGGATGATAGCTTGCACTTTACACTGAGATTCTATAATGTAAACGTAAATACACCCCTATGTGATGTGGTTTTGTCCAAGCAGTTCCATCAGGTTATGAGCAAATCTGTAATGGGAATGGTCTATGGGACGAGGAGTGAGAAAATTGGCACCCATATGAAAATGACATGTTTTTGTAAATACAATCCCTTCTCCTACCATTGGCTCATTGCAAATACTATTACATGTGAAGAAAGGGTGGAGTGAGGGGAGGGATTAAAGAAAGACATTGGTCAGCAAGGTGGTCAGTCTGGGCCTGCTTTGTGTCACTCCAAAGCCAAGGCGGAGTCTCTAAAGTCAGAACAAACACCCTGAGGCTAAGTACTAGCACCAAGATCCAGATTGACAAGCCTGGCAAGGCGTGCCGCAGGGCGTTGTAGCGCTTAGGCTGGGTCACAGTTCTAGAGTTAAGAGTGCTCTAATTTTATCAGTCATTTTCCAAGTTTGTCAGCAGTGAATGTGTAAAACAATTCACTAATATCAATGACTTTTGGATGTGATTTTTTTAATCGGTGAGACCAATTTTCAAGTGATCTGATGAAGGATGAAATGTCTCGCAGCCAGTCAAAATGAGACGTATGTCGATTTTTCACCATATGGGGTTTTTGGTATCATGTGAAAGCTTATGTCATATCCTTTCAGGTGGTGAAAAAAGTTCTGAGCTAGCTTTATTCTAGCCAGAGATATTGCAGTTTAAAGAGACAAAGGGGGACTCCTTAGCAAAGACCGAAATTCCGAGAAAAGCGAGTTTAAGTGAACGGTTTAACGCACAAATCTACATGCCTACCTCACAAAAGACCCGATTTTAATATAGTAATATTTATTAATCGAGGGTAAGACTGATACTGTCTTGCTCAGAAATGAATGTTCTTTCGATTTCTGCAATAAAAAAAAAACAAATCCGATATCTGACCCCCTCGTCACATCCAAAGCCCGATTTCTCCGTTCTAGCCCAGCGACTTACGTCTCATTTCGACTGGCCGCGCGACAAATGCTAACTGTGTTTGAGGTTAAATAGTGAGGTGTATCTGTTGTGATGTTTTGTCTTAGTGTTTCAGTTCAAGTATAGTTCATTCACCGAGGAGATCAGCAAAATCGGCACTTCCCCTCATTTTGTGGTCTCAGTCTGTTTCTACTATGGAAGTCACGAAAATGACAGATATTGATTACTGCATGATTATGCTTGCTAATTTAAGTATATTAGAATGTACCCTAACCCTACCCTACACCTAACCTAACCTAAACCTAACCCTAAAGTAAACAGTACAACACTAGTAAATAATCAACCAAAAAAGTTTAATTGCCATTTGAAATACTCAGACAACACCAACACAGTCATAATCGTATTGATAGTAATTAATCTACATCATTTAATTGGAACACAGTAATCGATATGTGTCATTTTCACAACTTCCATAGTAGAAACAGACCAGGACCACAAAAGTAAAATTGTGCGATGGCTTTGTATTATTTTCCTCATATGTGTTTTGGAAATGTTCGCAGTTGGCTGTTGCATTAAAGATTACTCATTCTGTTAAACTTGTTGGATGGATGATCCCTTTCCTGATAAAGTGAAGCTGTAACACTTGTTCTACAGTTTTCATGTTCACTGCCTTGACGTTTATTCAGCTTTCTATGTAAGACATAGAAGTATTACGTTATTAGTGTTTTTAATTGCAGATTGATCACTATGAGTGGCATAGACTTTTATTGCCAACTGTGGATTTTAAGTGCTCTCAAAAAGGGATTTTATCTACTATAATTCATATCTTATATATCTAAACATGAGTTTGATTGCTCTGAAATGGCAGCATTGCTCAAATTCACAGAACAATGGAATGTACTTATGATAACTTTGTTACCAATGTCAAAAAGGGAGAGTCAAATTGAATTTAATTTGTATATTATATTATATGTAGTTTGACCTGTCTCTACTGTGCACTCTGCACTGGAAATAGGAATGATAGTGGGGTGAGGTTTTGCTAATTAGTCCTCTAAGACCTTAATCAGAACTGAAAAGTCACTTGATGAATCCATCTCCAGTCAATAAATTTAAAAGTAGAAAAGTTTAAAATACATTCTACATATCAATATGAGCAGTCTCATTTCTTGCAAAATGGAAAAGGATCTGTTGCAATATTTTCATAGCCTAACTTTTCCCTTTATGCATACAGCCTTGCTCCTGATCAGACTGCTTTTCCTTTTTCAAAAATTTTATGGGGAATAATCCCGTAGCTCTTCATCAGTCCAATTTTCCCATTGCGATGAAAAGTTTGAATAGAATACACTTATGATAAATACAAATTATTTTGAGGATAACCTTCAAGTTTATCAAACATTTCAATAACTGTTCATTGTTTTACTTTTGTTGATTACTTTGATATCCAGACATGTTATTCTCTAACTAACACTACCAACAGAAATGAAAACCAAAGTTTGGCAGTGATTTTAACTTGTGTTTAATCTTCCGTAATTTGTTGGCAGTTGTACTTTTATAGATTTGAATATTCTGATATATAAACTAATTTATATTCTAAAATTGTGAAACAACAGAAGCTAACACATCCTGAAAACAATATGAACAGGAATAAAAACATACCCTGATTGTGGGTGTTTGAGCTCCTTTATTGAGTCATTCCTGAACCACAAGTATGAGCAGTGTAAATACATCCATCAGCACATGTGAGATGATTGACAGTTAATGGCAGTTAATGTTTATGCATCTGCTAATTCAGAAGAAAACAGTAAATTACAATTACAGTTGTGAAACATGGTTAAAGACGTTACATAAAATGTATTGATTACTTAAAGTAATACTACACTTCAAATGATTAAAAACTATTCCAGTCATAATTGATTGAAGCCTAAATATAGAGTATACAGGGTTATTCTGAGTTAATTCTACTGAAATAATACTGTATAGTTGGTAAGTTATGCTTAATGACTTGGAGTAATATGAGGAGAGGGAAGGGAGAGACTTAAGAAGGGATAATTGCTTAAGAGGAGAAATACACCCATCCACAATTTCACCCTATACTGTCACAGTTTCACACCAAATGGTTTTGTAGTTAAAAGGAATGCCAATCAAACTTGAAGGAGAACATCTGTTTTAAAAAAAGGGGGAAAAAAAAGACTATTCTGAGACTCCAACTGGAATTCATGTAGCAAAGATGGATGAAGCAAGCAGGACGTAATCCAACCAATAAATATGTCTGATGAACACAAGTGCTTTATTTGTCCACACACATTGTTTTCTAAAATTTCTTTGAAATGATGCTTTGTCCAGCTGCTTTTGAAAGTATTCGAACAACACAAACACCCCAAGGAGCTCCAAAATATCGTAATTTACATCGATCTAGAATTCATCAATCATTGAAGATATCAAAGAAAAACCAAGATTCTTGTACTCAATATTGCACATTCATCATATTACAGGTAGCATAACAGATATTTATAGATATTTATAACAGCACAGGGACTCTCAGTGTTTACCGTGAACACCATGTCACAGATATGAAACTCTTAACAAGCACACATACAAGCAAAATTAAGGGAAAAAAAAATGGGCAGAGTTTCAAAATACTAGAAACAATCAAAAAAAAATGTATCTCAAGCATTTTTTTGGTACAGATCACACAATCAACTAAAACACAAGTGTTTCTATGGACAAATAATAATTCATAAACTTCCATTATTACAAGGATCATTCTAAACAGTACTGGATGATTAGACAATACAAGTACTGAGGAATATTATAGTGTCATCATCTGACAATGCATGCAAAAATTTAACAAACTGTTTTTAAAAAATCTCAAATATGATTTAGTACTATGATAAACAATGATAAACAATTTGATCTTAAGTGATTACTGCTCACTGGCCACAGATAGCCATGACCTTAAAATATGTCTTGCGCCCAGGGCAAATGAGTCAGAAGTCGCACTGGGTGATTTAAAGTTACAGTTGTTTTTTACCGTTTTTTTAGTATTTTTCGACTATGATACCAAAATTTTTCTTTTTTCAGGTTAAAAAAGGTTAAATAATCGTTTTTAAAAACAAACAAATTTTGTAGCATTTTAGTCGTAAAGTAGTTAAAAACGACAGAAAGTGGCTATAGATCTTTATCGCCCGGCGCGACTTCCGACTCATTTGCCCTGGTCGCAAGACATATATAGTCAGCAAAGGAAGTTGATTTTCACAAAAATGTGTATGCGTTTATCCAGTGTATGACATAATGATTGACTAAACAGTTCAACAAAGTCACAAAGGACTGAGTGTGAGGTAACAATTCAAAATTATTTCGAAATGACGATAAATGTGATCTATAGTGGTGATATATGTGTATCTCTTTTTCGCTCCAGTTTTGTACGCCAAATTCGTATCAAGACTAATGTGTTTCCTAGACAATACTGTATGTGCTTCTACAAATATTCTTCATTTTTCATGGTGACTCACACTTTTGATGGTGATCCAAACAATTTGTTGCAATCATACTGCAAATACCTTTCACACGCATTAATTTTTTTTCAAAGTAGAAGTCAGTTCAAATTCATTCACTTCAGCCATTACTAAGAAACATTATAATTCAAAGATTATATCTCCCCTAAAACTTTAAACAGAAGAAAAATAATATTTTCACACATAAAGGAAAAGAAGCAACAACAGAAATTAAATGTCATTATTGGCAATCATGGGGAAAAAAATCATATATTAATGGAGAAGAGTAATCAGTTCCACAAATACTAGTCACAGAAATCAAACTTCTGTAATTGTAAACGGCAACTGGCATACATGTATGATTTTGTCGATTCGTGATACATGATTGCCAATTGAAGAAAAATGCCATTATATTTTATCAATGAGATTGGCAACTACATGTATTTACGTTCTGTATTTTGAAATGTTTGATAACATGAATGAGACAAGGATACAGACTGCATGTACATGTGAATTTATCATGTAGTGGTGGTACCACATCCTTTCAAAAATTATGATTAATATTAAACCTATTGGAACACTTTTTACTCTGAAGATTAATTAATCACATCAAAGCTTCAAAGTTATGCTTTCTCATTCCACTTCAGCTATGATCATTTTTCTACTTGAATGAAAGGTGAGTTTATGCATTTTAAATTTAACATTGTTAAATCACAGAACTCTTAGAAATTGCTGATTAATGTTTCACAATTGGACTGTAACTTTGAAAAAATATTTAATATTATTATTTTCATCAATAATATTGCACATATCAATTATGTTTTATCACAATTAAGCATGAAATCTCTGACATGAAATTTTGGACTGGATATAAGCCTTGGAATAGAATAGCATGAAGTTCATGTCAAATTTTATAATATGATCAGTCATGATAATTACTGAGATGATGATAGGGACAAAGATGTTTCTCCTTTCAATACAGAAATGTGACTAGGAGATCATCAATTTTTTTATGACCTTAAGCGTAAGATAGACATTTTCTCGAAAATAAATCTAATATTTATCACTGACTATCACTGACAATAAAATGTGAAATTTCCATGATTCACATTCATGATTTTAAAATGATCATCATCACATTTTTTAAAAATAATATTACTGTCAAATGAAAAGTGAAATTCCCACTTCCCAATTTCAAACTATAGCCAACAGAATTTTCAGAGGTTTTGCAATAGGCCATTCATGATTTCAAAATATATGTAATAACAGTCATAGCTTTGAAATATAATGTGCAAGCTGACAATGAAATCTGAAACTTTCCTCCTGACATTTACATTCAACATTCATGGGACTATTGTAAGAGTATGAAGAAATCTCTATTCCTTTAATTTATTAAAGTTACATAGAAACATAAAATCAAATGAAACAGCAGGCACAAAAAGTTCCTTATTTGCATCTATCATTATCACATTTAGAAATGTACAAGATCCCACAGCCAAGAAGGTGTGGTGTATACCTTGTAATCTTGATTAGCAAAGACAGTATGTCTAAAGTTTTCAAATCATATGTTCCCAGTAGGAGATCCAACTTTAGAACCTGTGTGGACTATCAGACATCAACAGCTTTTGTCTAGATCAGGCCTCCATTGCAAAGAAAGGAATGAAAACAAAACATAAAAATGAAAATGATTCGAGGAGAAAATAAAACATTGACAATTCTACTTAGGGCTTTATTACATAAAATATTAATAAATTCCACACTTGTGTGCTAGCCCATATCTGCTTAAGATCAGTGCAGAATATGATACCAGCAAATTAACTGCACAATGTTTCAGGTTTAACCTGTTTTAAATCTTCCTAGAACAGAAGTAGTATGTGTAATCAACACTGCAACCAATAGTGCCAATAATGATACATTTGCCATTTCCACTGTCAGCAAAAGCAAGTCTCTCTGATCTGAATGGGAGACAAAATACCTGCTGTTTGGCTGAATTATACTCATGTAAGTTTTATGGGAATACTCAAAATTTGAAACCTGGAGATAAATTTAAATATTGTAATAATAAAATAGTCCTATTCAAACCTGGATTACGCGAGTCACTATTGGCCTAGCTCTAAAAATACTAAAATATATTTCCAATCACTGATTCACAAAGTTGAATGGTTTTAATTCATTCTGTTCTGAACAAAACTGCACATTCTTTGGGAGTTAATGTTCTTTTGAGCAGAAATCTACATAACAATACAATGAACACTATATACATGCAATGGGTTTTAGATATGGCAAACCAATACATATTTGCATCACGGCAAAGATAGAATAAGAGTGCAGAGACACCGAAAAAATTTGTTTATGGTTTCTGCTTCAATGAGGTGTTACTCGGTAAGTGTGAATATACTGATGATGTCACAGACTAATATTACTGCTATCACTGCTACTTTCACTTTCATGGTCTCTGCTACCATTGTAAAACCCAAAGTCACTATCACAGTCAATGTCTCATATCTAGATATAATTCTAGGTCAGAATCAGATACTATTTCAAATGTTTCCTCAGGGGAAAAATCTTTCTTCTCCTTTTACTTTTAGATCTCCAGTGATACAAAAACAAGGGGGTTACACAAACTTTCCACTTCCCACAGTCAAAAATGATGCCAAATGCTATAAAATGAAGAGAAGATCATCACTTCGGAAGATACCGAAGGCAAAATCGATGACTGAGTCATCACTCCAGACAGAATGAGTTAAAGAATAATCAGATATGATAATCTAGAAAGTGATCCTGATCAGAGGCTATGATTTATTATTATTTATGGTATATACCAAGCATACTCATAACAAAAATTGTTACACATTCATTCAAAAGCTGAAGATAAAGTGGAATATAAAATGCATTCAGACAACACACAAGGTCAGTCACAAGATAGAGAAACATATACTTCATAGTATTTAAGCAGTATTGACAGACTGGAACAAGTGAAATGGTCAATAGTAATAGTATTAAATATTACTCACGAGTATATTGTGGAAGTTGATAATACATGAAAGGGATTATCTCCACTTTGACAGTTCTTGAATATGACATGTAGACTTTAAAAAATAAAAAAAGAAATCGATCAGAGCTTTAACAATTTTACCAATAAGATCAAAATATTTTCTCCAATTCTCCTCTTGTGTCATGAGCTTTCATTTTATCTTGTACTAAATGGGTGATAAAAGAAAAGTGTGAAAGTTAGCAGATTTAAAGTACTCCTTGCTATAATTGTTTAGGTTTCTGAAAATCTAAAAAGAGATTGAAACAACCAATAGTCCTGATAACAATACCTTAAAATAATAACATACTTAGTCAGAAATATTGCTTCTAGGCAGGGTTGCCAACCCCATCATGGTCGAAACAGGGATTTCTCTTTAAAAAACCACGGATTTTCTACCTAAAACAGGGACTTTACATACTAAGAAGAATCCAATGCTAAAACTTGTTTTGCAGTATCCAATCAAAGAATTTAATGCACACAGCAGTTATTTACACATATTGTCAAATGCACAGTATTTCTAAAGAATGTAAAATCCAGGAAATATAATTTCATGTACAGACAAATTCAATCACTGTTTGCAGCTAATTCTTTGGTCTATTGGTAGTTTGATGAAAGTAAACGCAACAGAATATATTTATTCTGGTCTAGATCTATACCTATATATATCATGTACATGTATGGTATGTCAGTATAAAATATGACAATGAAAGTACGACGTGAAAACCAGAGTGGAATTTGAGATGAAATCCAGCATGATCGAGATCAATAATTTAATAGCAATCTGGGATCAGCATAACACTAACCACATTTTTGCTTCTTCCATTTTTCTATACCTCTTCCCCCCTCCCTTGCCCAATGGAATACAATGTTTCTTCATAATGATGTTCTGATGTGACACCAAGGAGAGCAGGTTTGGATTGAGATGAGAAATTTGTGCCAGTTGAATTAGTTATAGTCTCTGTGTGACATCAAACTTGCCGCACGTCGTTCCGTAGATGGTCGGTCGCTTTCATTTTTTGAAGTCGGGGAACCTACTAGCAGAGCAGACACTGGGCCAGTTACATAGGCTAAGATTGCATAAAATCCTCCCTACCCCCCTACTTTTCACCATATGGAGTGAGGAAATATAGAGAGGGGGCTGGGTATTACCACAAACTCACTCAATGCTCACGCCACTAGACAGAGAGATCTAAGAGAAAACTTTCCAAATGACATTGACAGTCACTAGCCACTCGATGAAATGAAGTCATCGGCCGTAACATTACACAAATGCCCACTATTCTCGCATAGATATCGCATTGAGTGCATAATCTCGGCAAGAGTAGATCTACTGCAAAACTCCATTTGGTTGTGACAGATCAAGCGAATGAAACGGACCAATCAAAAACGTAAATCTAGGCTAAGCCTACGTTCCAGATGTCACAACTGCGACTAAGGAAAAAAAAAAGTTCAAAGTTTTGCTAATTCGGTGTTTGTATTTGTTATTATTATTATCATCATTTAATTTATGAGAAACCTGGGATTTTAAGCACTTTTTCCTGTGCCTGGAATTTCACCTAAAATCCGGGAAACTCCCGGTTTTTCTAGGAGGGTTGGCAACCCTGTTTTAGGCCGAGAAGACATTTCACATAATCATAACAGCAGACTTGTCAAGATTCATGTAATGGCTTGCTTGCTGCACAAAAGCACAATTGGAGCCAAGCAAATAATGCCTCCTTCCATACATAACAAATCCCACACTCTACAAGCCCATGGGAAAATAAAAAGCGAGTATTGGTCAGGAGAGAAAGTCTAGTTAGCATTTTATTAGGCAGCTATCCATGCCTGTAAATAATCATAGCCATTATGCAGAACCAAAAAATGATTCCTAAACCATCATGTCCTTGTATCCCAGAGTTGTCACTTATATTATGAAAATATGAATTTCTCTGATTAATTTGAAATAATTAGACAGACTAATTCAAATAAAGTAATTAACTCCAGGTTTTCATAAAATTTAATACAGTTACATTGTTAAACTCTGCAAGGAATTAATAGGGCACTTTACTGAGAAATGATAGTTTGTTATCTATATAATCAAAATGTCAGCGTGTCAACATGCCTATATGATGAAATCAAGCACAAGAAACTGGCCTGGAACAGATTTACACTAAAACAAATCAGCATCTCATTCTAGTTTATCTGAAAGTACCTGTTTTGTTTTTGATGTTTTACAAAAACATTGACTAGACACCAGATGAAATAATGCCATATCGACCATTTCTATGGGTAAAAATATCAGCAAATCATCCACCACAATACCAGCATTTTATCAACAAATATCATAAAATTCATACACAACAGGTAATTGCATCTAATAGACAGTGTATTCACATTAAATGTTAGTATGTTACAAACATTACTTGTAAGTTGAAACACACAAAGTAGGGCTTCTTCCATCACCAGCTTTTCTCCTGCACTAAAAAAATATTTTTTCCTTTATTCCAAAAGGCAAATAACTCTCTACAGATGTATCCTTACTTTAAGGGGGGGGGGGTGTTTCCTGAAATTTGGATTTTGCTTAAAAAAAAATGCGATTTTGGGTTTTTGTTTTCTCTTAAAAGCCCTTCCTTTTCTGTGTATAAAAATGGTATCAAAAAGTGGATATGTCCATTCTAACGTGTTTGACCAATGGTCATTCAACAT
>JBCEWB010171150.1:0-10208 GCA_039654565.1 Peronia peronii | reverse complement strand
CAGGGGGGGCCCTCCCCCCCCCCCCCCCCCCACACACACCTCTCCACTGGGGCCCGGGGTATATAATAGGGCCTTTGCTCCCACCTGCAGGCAGTGAAAGCCCGCCATCGGTGGGATATCTCCCATGGAATGCCATCCCCGACGTTCCTGTGGTGACATTTCTTCTCTCTCTCCTTGCTCCTGTCTTCTGCCCTTCTCTCTTTCCTCTGTTCCTCTCGACATATAAACGTATCTTACCGTGATTGGCACAATATAGCCGTAATCGTGCTGATGTGCCGTTAAATCCCAACACACACACAAACACTCCTGTTTATCATAGCATACTATGTATTATATAATCAATTCTTTAACACTCAACTTACCGAGATATAAATTACACCTCAGGCACAAAATAATAAAAACAAAAACAAAATGAGCACTTGAGTTTGAGAAGGCAATTACATACACACGCACAATCATACACATATACGCACACGCATACATAGATACATACATACATTTATACATACATAATACATAATACATACATACATACATATATACATACATACAGACATGCTATGAGATTTTCTTCACGCATAATCGTTCTTTGACTGTGTGTTTATATTTGTAGTTTTTCACTAAAAACTCTAGCCTGACTATCTTTATATGTGATGTCTTTGACGTAAAAAAGCTGTCAGACTGTAAATTATCAGAAGCTGAAGTTGCAAGCAATTTTCACTTATAAAGACTCTAAAACTGCTCATATGTTCTAAAACCGCAAAACAAAGCGTAATTACTTGCAAAAAACGTCACCCCTTCCAGTCATCACTTTCGGCAGGCATAATGGAAAAATGTTCATGATGACTGTTCTGAAATTTTATCTTGTCCTTATTGTTTTTGTTTCTGTTATTATTGAAGCTGCTCGCCTCTTCTTTTTTTTTTTTTTTTCTTTTTCATTTCACAAAGATCTGTTAAAGGAAGACCGAAATTGCCTAATTTACAGATTTCGAGAGACTGCAGTTTTTTTTTTTTTTTAATCTCTTTTGAACAGTGAGTAGTCAACAATCTAAATCGAATGTCCTCATAACTATGACATCGAACCTTTTCTACTAATTGCTGTTTTATAAACACAAAGGATTAATTCTGATATAGCGTCTAGCAGTAATGGTGGACAGTCTCCGGCTCGGCCAAAATGTCGAGCTTTGACCTCGGGGAATCGCCATATTGAAAAATAAAGGGGAGGCCACTCTTTGCAAGATCCTTTTCCGTTTCTTGTGTTGGTGAAACGATGATGAATCCATGGCACACAAATGTAAATCTATATCGAATCCGATAGAATACCACAAACTTTTTATGTTGTCTAGAAATATGACACAAGGAACTGTAAACGGAGGGTGATTTTTCCTCTTTATGTGCACTTACACAGAATCTTTTTCATACGAGCTTCATACTACAAAATAATGTAGTAATCTGTGAATTGCTAACTTTCGAGAGGAATTTTGAACTCACACTTCTTTTAAATACGATCATGTAGACACTGGGAAAAAATCAGATTTTCCTTTCTGCAACATAAACAATTACCGACAGAGGTGGCAGGATTACAGTACGAACAATCAAATGTGCACAACAAACAACAACAAGAAGGATAAAAAGCCACCATAACTCAGAAACATACTTGACGTGGGCTGACAAAATCCATGTACAGCTCACATAGCGGATATTATGTAGTGCAGCTATTAAAAATTAAGCACAGCAATTAGTTATGTACTTGCAATTACACAACTGTGCAAACTGTCCTTTCAAGTACACTATATGATATTCATGTTAATGAGTAGACAATATTTGCGGATGCCCTGTAAATACATGGCATAATTGTATTTATATATATAATAGTATATATACCTAATAATACATGTAAGGATTTTGCGATATTTTAACTGATTTCGACCACGACAGGAAGGTGTCTCAATAAAACAGAAATTGAGATAGAACTGAGGATACGGCTGAAAAACAACATAAAGAAAATGAAAAAACAAAAATAAAACAAAATAAAACAAAAAACTCTGATTTTGTGAAGTTTTCTACATGTAAAGGGAAAATTTACTTGTCATGAACTAATGACAAAGCTTTTCGACTGCCTCTTTTAAGATCTGAAATGTAAGATCAATGCTGGATGTGAACTTTTCACTGAGATACGAAATTGGGAATGTCCATCCATTCTATAATTTTACCTGTCCATACAGGTAAAGGTCAGTACACTTACGGTGAGGTCAGAACGGGTTACTGTATGTGAAAAGGGCATCCCAAGCATTTACTCACTCTTTAACTGAAGGGATAAATGCATTTTGTAGAAACAATACAAAAACGAGACCGATAATTAATCAGATACGGACAATATATTCACCCTTTAAATGACAGTAAACGAACAGTTTGTTGACTTACAAACAAAATGAAAGGCTAAACTGCACATATGGAAAATGTACTCATTCTTTCCCTGATAATAAACGTATTGTTTATTGACTTAGAAACACGATTAACAGTAAATGCGGCACATGGATTCCTGCAGCAGAGTGAACACATTTGTTTTTGGACATCCTGTAGAACTGTTACCTATTTTGCTTTCTTAATTGGCGTGTGACTTAATCTGTGGCCCTTGCTTGAACAGGTACACTGTAACAAATTGCGTAGAAATTTAACACAATTTTGCTGTGAACCTACCATTAATATACTGCAAGAACCTTTTACTGTAATTTTATGGCACTTTTTTTGGCCAAAGATCTGTCGTATTTTTATGCCATGACCTTAAAAAGTATATCATTTCAAGGTAATTATTATCCTGCTGCAGGGTTGCGGCATAGTTTCGTCATTGTTCGGGCCAAAGTTTTGCCATATTTTTACATGAATAAATTTGACAATGCACAACAGGCAGTCTATTAAGAAACAATCTGGTCTCTGCCTCAATAGGAATTCGCACGATAGCTCTATTGCCCGCAGCGATGTCAGCGTGTGGCTTACTATATCGTCACCCCAGAATTAAATTATCCTAACTGCAGCACAAAACTTATTATTATAATATATAATTCTGGGGCGATGATTTGACTCTTATCTACATAGGTAAAACAGACATCTAATAAAGAACAATGTGATTCTTCCCTCCATACGTACCAGAACTAAAAATGATAGTACATTGTACTATTATTTGCAGTGCTGTTAATGGGTGACTTTCTATGTCTCTTAGCTGAAACAGACTGTCTCCTCAGAGAAGGTTTTGGCCTTTCCCTTCATAGACCCTTGCATTGTATTAACTTTAACATTGCCGGCGTGAGGTTTAGACTACTTAAACAGGTAAAACAGCCTCTTAAGGAACGATCCGATTTTGTCTCTATACTTATCTGCACTATAATGCATCATCTGCAGTAATGTTTCGCTTTTCAGTCCATCTTGGAACGGTTATCTCGAGAATGTCACCTGTCCTAGGGCTCTGTACTGATAAAACCGGCAGCTTCCCCAGAAAAAATATTGACCTTTCTTTTCATCAGACTTACACTTATAGTAATAGATCTATTATCTGCAAATATTGTTGACGTGCGATTTAGACTCCGGCCCTTATCTGTAGAGTTAAAAAAAAAAGACCTGATATCCGGCTCAATATGTATCTGCACTACAGTATTGTTGGCGTGTAACTTATCCTATGGCAATTACTACAGCACAATGACAAATGGCCTTTTTCCGGAAAACATAACATTTCACATTCGAGAAAATCCAGATTTAATATTGTTATCTCTCTTTTACACTTAGGGAATAAGCTGCAGTTTCATTTTGTTTTCTCTGTTTGTCTGTTTGTTTGTTTGTGTGTTTGTTTGTTTTTTTTAGAGCAAAAAGATGTTTTGGCTGCTGCCGACAGGACAGTTGTGGACATTGCATAGACGAAGAAATAATTAAAATGTGAAGGAAATATAAAGACGTTAGCTTACCTAAACTGATAAAACGGACAGTCCTCTTAAGAAAAAAGATCTGGCCCCTATGCCTGCATTATTATGAAGGGCGGCGGTCGTGAACCTCAAATCTTTCCTCGAGCAGAATTGACTACCCGTCTCTACCGAATAACATCCTGTTAGACTTCCGAGTAAGGCTGTAAAGACATTTATCTGAGAGACCGGAAAGATTGTGACACTTGCTCCTACCTACCCCCTTCTGCCCTCCCCTGCCTCTCCCGTCCTTTATACAGTACAGTGCATACATAAACTGCTTTTTTTCTTTTTGTTTATCCTTCCAGAAACCTGTTTCCGCTCTAGTTTTGTCATTAAACTATCTTCTTCTTCTATCTCCCTCCACCTCCTCTTTCCTTCTCTCCACCTCAAGATGTCACGTTCATCATTACCTCATTCAACTCTATTTACCTCATTCAATTCTATATCTTCGTTCCAGGATTCCAACATCCGGATTGCACTTCACGGAGTGTGACAAAGCACAGATCATTGCATGAGATGGCTTTTGTAACCTAATCCCTTTCATTCACAAATGAGTTGAGGCTTTCGTAAGAGCGTGAAATTTGTTCGTTAAGCGCGAAATTTAACTCCTAAAAAGTCAAAAGAAATGGAATATCAAGAATTTTATTATGATATGTGATGACACTTTGTCTAAATGTCACATAAGATGAGTGTTCTGTTACATAGTGCGTGTATTTTTAGAAGACAATTCAAATACAAGTAAGGGTGTGAAATTTAATCCATTTCAATGGAAATGACATACTATCAAGATATTATATCAAAGCATTTGATGACAATTTGTGTCTCAAGGGACCAGCAATGCATTACCACAGTGTACATCACTGAGACAGGAATTGAGACACAAGTCACTGTAAAAAGTTTTCGTGTCAAAATATGGCAAAACTTTGGCACAAAATTAAAAATGCCAAAGTCAAGCCGTAAAATTACAGAAAAAAAATGTCTTGATGTAAAATGGTATCGAGATAACCTCCACTAGGAGATTGAAAGAGATGTATAGATCGTAACTGCTGTAAAATGCTTTTTTAGACTTTGATGTTATAATTCGACAAAAAATTGGCATCTAAAATACCCCAATCATATAAAATTACAGCAAAAAATCTAATCTTGCAGTAAACTACACGATAAATTGATTGCAGGTTTACAGCAAATGGATTTAAATTTACAGACAATTTTTACAGTGTAAGAGTGCAAAATTTAATCCGGAAAGAGTCAATAGAAATAGAATACAAATAAAATTGTGCTGGTATCCAGATTTTTTTTTCATGACGTCGTTATGACCTGTACATTATTACCAGAGTGTATGTTATCTGGAAAAGAATTTAATAATCAAGTAAGACAGGAGGTTCTTTGACTAGACGGCCTCGCGATCCATCTAAGGTTATATCTTTACACGCCAAGCTTCCGACATAGATGCGTCACACAGGTGGTACCTGTGGCTGGGGCCTTAGGCGTCCGTCTCTCAATGACAGTACCATTGATTTGAATCCAGCCAGCGGATGGGAAAGATTAGGACTTGATTTGTTTCAGTGACTCAACAATGGTCTGGCCTCTTGGGTAGAGAAGTACGACGTCTAGTCTTCTTGGATAAGAACAAATATATTCATTCGTCTCATGTCTATCTTAAACACGGTTGAAAAAAAAAACAACAGCAAATAAACAAACAAAAACTTGACAGTTAAAAAATACTCGAGGAATAGACGGGCAAGATGTCCAAAAACTTTAAATTTCTTCCCCAAGAATTGTCTTCCGGACACGACATTTAAAGCAGAGATAATCCTATTCTTATAATCAAAGACTGCACACTCATACTAAAAGATATCCCCCTGTCTCCACTCTGTTGGAATCAATGAACTGCTTTGTTGGACATTTGCATGCTGGATAACAAAATGAACCATTTTTTTTCAACCAGCTAGGTTGCTTCCCTTTGTCAAGTACAAGAGGTGTAGGACAAAGCATTGTAAAGAAAGGAAAAAAAAAAAAAAACCAAACATTTTCTCTTGTTATTTGAAACACATGATCCAAAAAATTCAGAAAAAAAAATTATCACGATATGAAAAAAAAAAAAAAAGAACACACACACATACATACACATTTTCATCATATGGTAAATTTTTCTGAATTTTCTATCACTTATGTTTCACTTAACAAGCGAAAAATTGATTTTTCCCCTCTTTACAGTGCTGGTGTCAAACCGTGTATGCTTGTCAAAGGGAAGTACAGTGTAGTTCAGTTGATGGTCCAAAACAGCACATTGTTACAAAAATCCATTTTCCCACCGAATAGAGCATGTAAGATTAGCAACTAAACATTTTTTTTTAATTTCAAGTCGCTTAACCCTTTGACTGCCAACAGATTAAAATATTTTTGTCTTTTTCCCCACGTTAACCCTGTTAGAATGAAATGGTCAAAGACACCCTGTTCATACTTTGCGCTGGAATCGCAGTTCAAAAAGCATACAATGTAATAAACACGGTGCTCATAACAATGAATTTCCTTAGAGGCATGACTTATCATTTCTGCAACATGAACAGTAAAACGCCATTAGAGCAATCCTATCACATCGAGACTTTATGTGAAAACATTTTGAGAGTTAACTCTCAACGTATCTCAAGAAGCGCTGGAATAACAGGGATTTTCTGATCACATAATACTACTTATGTTTGAGGAATGCCAGTTTACGCATTTAGATGACAAAATAATACGAGTATAGTGATTCTTCGCTATTTCGCGGCTCACCTTTCGCGATCTCTATACATCAAGGATTATGCAAATTTATTTTCCGGGTGCTTCATTATATAGCGGAGTTTCTCCGGCCTGGTTTAAACTATTTTTGCCGTGAAATGCATGCATCCAATATACAAAAGTGTGTCTTAAGTGTAAGAGAGTTTTAGAGCGTACAGAGAGGGTTTATAATTGGTTGTTTCTCTCAAGCCTTTCAACCCTAAGAAAATAGGATTATCTCCGCTTTAGGAGGCTGCCTGTTTTTGCTGAGAATGTTTGTGGGTAGAAATTTGGAATTTGGAATTTGGAAATTGTGCCCGGACACTCTGCCTATTCTTCATCGATTTTCAACTGCCAAGGGTTCTCTAACTTGCGTAATGTACACAAGGAACCTCCGAAATATTCACTCTTATACCAGAAGGCTAGATATCAAGCTGCCCTACCCAGAGGAAGCCACGGGAGCGTTGAGTCACTGAAAAAATGCAGATTTCGATTTTCGTGTCCTTCCCCCCCCCCCCCCCCCCCCCCCCCTCCTCGTGGGAGGATCTGCGAGTCGATGCCGGCCATAACCTCAGGGACGTGAGTTGTTTTCCACATGAATCAGACGCCAAACCACAAGCCATGGTGACCCTCAGGGTTTATAGAAGGAAGGGGGGGGGGGGAGGTTATAAGACGAAAAGGGGGAGGGGGATTACAAGAATTAAAAATGTGTAAAAATATACAATAAATAGAAGATTTCAACTTCCAGATTTTCATCTGTCGGAGAAAGGGTGGTGGGGAGGGAGGGGTGAGGGGCCTGGAACATAACTCCCGCGATAGTCGAGGGATCACTCTATAGTTATGTACTGTTACTACACAGTGCGCTGATAAGAAATGAGTTCCAGTCCAATGCAAAGTACATTGTAGTTAACGAGTGAATCCTTGCCTGAAGCGGGCCTTTTATATTTCTTAAATCTTGAAATGTTGAGTGGCCGATCTCGTCAGAGGCCACTCATTATTTATTTTGGACTTTGAATCCATTTTTCCAAAATAACACACAGTACAGTTATATGATACTCGTCATGTATTGTCTTTAAACATAATCGTACTTGTAATTATTTAAACACGGGTAACATATTATTTTTCGCTTAGACACGCGGGCGGTCTTCATCAGTTCTAACATCTTTAGGGTTAATTTATCCTTCTCCCTTTCTCTGACATATCCCTCCAACCCTACATTAATTTTGTCTACAATTCTCCCGCCCCCCCCCCTCCCCCTTCCCCTTCGCCCCCTCCCTCCCCAGAATTTTCACCTGCCAATGTACACCTGCTAATTTTTTAATGCTATCTACCTGTGCTAACCTCACGCTGTCGTGGAGTTTCCTCATAAAGATAAAGGATTTCCCAATTCTTATTCAGCTTATACGGGTCGACTTCCCCCTTCCCTGTCTTTTAACATTTCCTCCCACCCCTCCCCGTCACCTCCTCCAACTATTCTCACTTTTCCCCACCCAAAAATATTTTTACTGAGTCATTCATCCTGGTACACTATAGACTATCATTGCCTTCACCTTATTTGCTATGTACCAAATAAAGGCAAGATGTAACTGACATTCAGTGACCAAATGGAAAGAGGAAAAAGGGCAGACAAAAATAGAGAAAAAGAGAGGAACAACATTATGAAAGAGAGAGAAGGGAAGAGGGAGTAACAGAAAGGGAGTAAATGAGAGACCCAGAGTTAGAGAGAAAAGAGAAAAAGGGGGAGGAATGATGGCGACAAAAAAATAGGAGAGAGAAAGATTAAAAGAAAAATCTAGAAAGAAAGAAAGATAGAGAACAGGAAGAAAGAGAGAGTAGAAGAGAAATCAAGAAAAGGAGAGAAAAACAAAGAGTCAACGAGAAAAAAGGGAGAGAGAGAGAATAGAAAAAAGAGTCAGAAAGACAGAGACGAAAACAAAGACAAAATTAATGGAAACAAAGATTAAGAGAGAGAGAGAGAAAGTGAGAGAGTATAACAGAGCTCCAGAAAGGAGAAAATGAGAAACAAAGAGCTCGCGAGAGTGAAAGAGTACAAGAGAAATAAATTGAGAAAGGGAGAAATTTGTGAAAACACACGTAATGAGAGTAAATTGTGCCATTTCAGATTCACCTGATATGCTTAGATCGAGATAACCTCCACCAGGAGGTTGAAAGACGTATATAGAACGTAACGATATGCCTAGACCTAGGAAAAACAACAGCAATAACAACAACAACAGCAACAACAAAACATCAAGCAACATTTTTTTTTTTTGGGGGGGGGGGGGGGTAGATATGCAATTAAAACGTTTCCAGCCTCACCCGTGTGTAATTTTGAACACTGATTTCAAATCTGTTCTCAAAAATAAGATGAAAGTAATATCAGTGATTTATTGCTCAGCTCCTGGAGGAGATTCTGCGCGCTGTCTCTTTTAGTTCGAAGAAAAATCGCTCACAAATTTTCCCAGAAAAAAACAAGGAATAGACATTACAAAATTTATAGGTCCTCATGGAAATGGGAACAGACAAAAACGGTGGAGCGCGTATTTTATAGATCACTAACACCCGTTCTCCGCACATCATAATATTTATGCAGTAATAATATGTGCCATGGAAACTCACAGTCAGTGTCGGCTCTGTCTGATTACCAGCCAGTGACATCATTCACATCCCTAACATAAACAAAACTAGTAGAGAACTTACAGCCTTCGCGGGAGATTTTAAAAAAATAGATCTTTCCGTCAAACCGATACTGCCCTGCGAAGTCTATCGTGCGCACCTCGATGTTGGTATTTTGAATAATTAAACTGAACGTTATCAAAGAAAACGTGTTTGTTATTTTGGTGCTCTGCGAGCGGAAGGTTACGTTCTATATACGTCTTTCAACCTCCTGGTGGAGGTTATCTCGCGAGCGGAAAGGGACGAAAATAACGTAATGCGTCATTCTATCGAAACGTACAATTCGGATTAAACATTCTCGTGAATTTACTATTCAATTATAATCGCCTTTTTAGAATAGCGTCAACATAATAAGCTTTTTTTTTCGGGTTTAAGTAAGTAGAAACACAGATCTTTGTGCAATAGTTTTGTGTGCCAAATTTCCGATGGATACAATCAGTATTTTCGAGTCAATAAGTCTTTTATGGGCTTTGTTGTAGATTTAAAGTATAGATATACGAAAGACTGAAGCGGGACTGAGGCGAATCGGAGATGCGTGCACTGTGTTTGCACCTTAATAGTGTTTTTAGACGGGAGTGATTTCCGCTGAGATAGTCGTCTGTAGGTGGCTGAAAGGCGATTACAGAAGGTAAAGTGATCTTATAAGAATGGCATAAGGGGATAAATTAATTAGAGGGGAACGAAGGCTGCGAGTGAATGCAGGCGGATCGCAGTGGCCGAGGATTTAGACGTCTGCACTCCCCGATGAACAACTTACGTCGGGAGATCGAAATTCCAATCCTAACGGAGGGGGAAAGCGGGGGGGGGGGGGGGGGGGGG
>JBCEWB010171139.1:0-10208 GCA_039654565.1 Peronia peronii | reverse complement strand
CCCCCCCCCCCCCCCCCCCCCCCCCCCCCCCCCCCCCCCCCCCCCCCCCCCCCCCCCCCCCCCCCCCCCTCCCCCGAAATCGGGTTTTTGCTAGTTACAAACGTTCGATTTTGGATTTGTATTTTCTCTTAAAAGTTCTGCCTTGTTTTCAAATATAAAAGTGATATTTTTTATTTTTTTTTATAGTTGATAAATTTGTTTTGAAGTTTTAGAAGGATGGTAAATGAACGATTGACAGGCGCCTTTGCCATCCAGGCTTTGGTTCAGTCGGGGCTCTATATGCAGTAACAGATCATCAATATTTCACTGGCTACAGGCAAATGACGTTTAAAATACTTGACTATGATCGCCTCCATCAATATCAGGAGCCCCAATACTTATCTCCTGAGACGTAAAGCTAGACGCTAACCACACTGAATATCAGCGAAAGCTTTGACCAGATCTTCTAAATTTAACTTTCTAAGGCCATATGAGAGTGGAGTTTGCCTATTTCTGCTTTTCACAGTACTGTAGGGGATTGTTTGTCACAGCAGGGGTCAAAATACTGTTGATTTTGACCGGCGAAGATATAGGCTTCCTCGAACCCAGAAATAACTTTGCGGGAACCTTTTATTGATAGGAGAATGGGAACAAAAATGGATGAAAAATTTGTGTAGAGGTCCAAACAAAGGCCGAATAAGACATAAACGTCATGGACGGACCTCTATTATGTGAAAAAAAAAACATGTTTTGACAGTTGAAAGCCCGACGTATAGCTCCTTACAACTATTTTTCTCGTGGCAAAAATCTTTAAATGCGTTTTTCTCGAAATGAGGTTTTTCAACACAAAAAATGAGATCTCTTTATTATTATTATTACTATTATTATTATTATTGTTATTATTATTATTATTATTTCTGGCACAATTGTCATGAAATTTAGAAAAAAAAAATTAAATGATCAGAGGGAATTCCCGATAACATTTTGAGAATATTGTATGCAAAAATTCAAGTAAATCGGTTGAAAGGTGGGGAATCTCAGTTTTTATTTTTACATGATGGTTACGCTATATTCTCATCTAATATGAAGATTAATTGATTGATGGAGCTTCTATCTAAAGGCAGATGTGCACGGTTACTTTTTTATATCCTGTGAAACATGGCGTCATTGTCATTCAATAATATGCAAAGAAGAAAACTAGACGGCTTTAACACAATAACTATGTAAAAGTTCATCTCTTTCTCTTTCTCTCTGTCTCTCTCCCTCTCTTACTATCTCCACCTCTGTCTCTCTCTTTTCTCTCTCTCAGTGTTAGGTCTAAGGCAGACATCTACGGCCATGGTATGCCAGTTCTCTTTGTTGTCAGAACTCCTTTACAGATCAATGTCGTGGATTGTATTATTGGTTGTGGGTCAGCTGAAGTTGTCAGTACCTATCCCAGATGTCAGTATCTATCGCAGATGTCAGTACATATCCCAGATGTCAGTACCTATCCCAGATGTCAGTACCTATCCCAGATGTCAGCAGCTGTCAGTATCTATCCCAGTTGTCAGTACCTATCCCAGTTGTTAGTACCTATCTCAGATGTCAATACCTATCCCAGATGTCAGTACCTATCCCAGATGTCAGTATCTATCCCATTTGTCAGTACCTATCCCAGTTGTCAATACCTCTCCCAGATGCGAACCCTGAGAACCTTTTGTTGCATCAGAAAGAGGAAACTGTCAAGTTTTTAAATGGCATCAAGTTAGACTTTCCTCTGTCTCTCCAAGTTCCAGAGATACATGCGACCAAATATGCTTCCATTCCTTTATTTGAAACTATACGTTTCACAACTACCTTCCTTCTAGATACTGATACATCTTGATATAGAAATATATTGTTCTCTGTTTTCCTCCGCTTTTCTTTTTGCTGTACTTTTGTACACACTAATCTGTTTTTTTTTTCAGCCTATTTTTTGCTACAACTACTGAGTATTTAAAAAAAAAAAAACTATCTTTTTTTTCTGATTGGTCGTTGGGAAGTTTTATGTGTGGGATCACAAGTTCAGACGTAAGGTCGAGTTCTAAAATCATTAATTAATTATTCTTTTCCTTATGTTTGAATAAAAATTATGTGGCCTGGGGATTAAGCGATTAACCCTCTGCCTTACGATGAAAGTGTCCAGTGTTCTAATCCTATTGGGGAAATAGGAAAGATCAAGATTTCATTTTCTTTTTTGTCAATGGCTCTATGGTCCCCTGGTTTCTGAGTAGGCAAACCTGACATCTAACCCGCTGGGGTAATCAAGGAAATCTTTCTATTTTGAAACTGTTATATAATGTATATCGGCTGGCTGGAGATAGTGGAGCCATCTATTATGCTTTGTATCATGATGATATGATGAATCTTTTTAATCCTCTGAAATCTGGAGCAGCGTTGTAATAAAATGATCCTGCAGTTCTACAATACTAGTACTAGTTCAGTTGATATAAACTCATTATTAAATCATTTGTGCTGACTCAATATTACTCTGTATCAGCAATTAGTGCCCTAGAATTATTTCCATAGTGTAAAACCCTCGATATGTTTCTTAGCTTTAGAACTCTTGAAATTTTGATTTCTCTCTGGGCTGTACAGGATATTCAGTCCTTCAATTTTAAGGGTAGAACTGTCGCAGGGTTAACTACGTGCCTGGCTTTATCAAAAGAAATTGTTGGCTGGAGATTTTGGGGGTTTTGAAAATCTTGCCCGGACAGCGGAATCTCCACCTATTCTTATTCCGATTTTAAGTTTCAAAAGATTCTTAACGTTATAACGTGCATATCGTATACAGAACACCTCGAAGGATTTTCGCGTGTGTCCGAAAACGCTACTCAAAAACCGATGAAAACATTCAGCCACTAAAAGAGAAAAGTGTCTGACCTTTCCCATCTCTAGGTGAGGATTCGAATTCGCAACACTTTCGCCGAGAGGCAGACGCTTAACCTTTCGGTTCCCAACTCACATATTAAACATAAAATTTAAATCTACATCATTGTATTTATTATGAATGCTTTGTTATGAAAAAACATGTCAATCTTCAGAAAGGCTCCAATTACGCCGTTATCTAATTAAGCTGAGATGACACAGTTGAATCGCTCATAGGATCATCACGTTTCATATAATTACGACGTGAATTGGGTCTGAAAAGTTGAAAGGCTGTAGAGTCTTTAAGTAAAACGGGATAATCGTCAGTTTTCTCTTCTGTCTGAAGGAGAGATACGACTCCATACGTGGGAGAGAGGGACCGAAAGAATGACAGAAAGAAACAGAGAACAAAAGACGGTGAGGAAGAAAGAAAGAAAGAAGCAAACAATAATAAGAAAAGATGAATGAAATAAAGATCATCGAGAAGGTGAGAGAGACAAGAAGAAAGAATGACAGAGAAAAAGCAAATAAGAATAATAACAGTAATAATAAAAACTAGGAGGCAAAAAAGACGAGAGAGAGAGAGAGAGAGAGAGGGAGAGAGAGTGAGAAAAGAATATTAAAGGCCACCTAATCTTCAAGCAAAGGGGATTAATTGCCAATTTATCCTCCTAAGGAAAATACAGACCCCAAGGGAGGCGTTAACTGAGCAGGTTTTGTGGTCACTGAAAGACAGGTAATTAATCTAAGGTTTCAAGGGGCGACGTTTTTTTGCTGAGAAACACACACACACACACACACACACATACACACACACACACATATTCAATATCATCCTAGGACAGACTTAGTGTGATCACTAGAATGCCGGCATTCCGGGAGCTCCGTAGTCATGAAATGCATGTAAAATCAGTCAAATTTCTGGAAATAAGAAAAGAGTGAGGAAAAAAGGTATGAAAAGAAAGAAAAAGAAAAGATAAAGGAATAAAGGAAGATACAAAGAACCAAATAAAGAAACAAGAAAAAATAATAAAGTAAAGGGAGAAGGAAAGAAAGGAAAAGAAAGAATGAAAGAAAGAGCGAGAACGAAGTAAAAATGAAGAAAGAAAGATACATCAATAGATAGAAAGAGAGGAAGGAAAAAAAAGAAAGAAGTTTGTCATAATTGTAATGTCTTGCTGAAGATATAGAAAGATGTATTTGAAAAATGGGCTATTATCAGATGACGCTGATCTAGCACTGTTTAGCATTCAGTGTTGTATTTGCCTAGGCCACGGCAACGCACACGTAGGCCTGTAGGGGAGGTCGGTGTTACATGTTCTTAGCGATCTGATTTTGATTCTTCATAATTTACCATTGTTCTTATCCAACCCAGGTTTTCTTGCTGTAATTTTGTCTGTATCATTTCTATTTGGTCCCATCTGTGGACTGAATCTATCTTGCAATTTGACGCATTGGCTTCTAGCCCTACGGAAGTCTGTCAGTGTAACCTTTCTTTTTTTTCTTCATTTTATTGTTTAAAATTCTTCACAACATGGCCAAAACACACACACTACACACACACACAAACTCACACACACACACACACACACACGACACACACAAGACACACACAGATTGACACACACAAAATGCTTGTGTTTTTTTTTTCTTGCTCTCTCTCCTCTCTCTCTCTTCTTTCTGTCTTTCTTTTTTTTTTTTCATATCCGTCTGAAATTGTGATGCACAAACGATTTTTTTTCTTCAATGGTCCGCTCTGTTCGCTGTTTCACAGGAATGCACACGAGCTATTCTCTTAGCTTTTCTTCATACACATGGGCCCTTTGTCAAACTATTTTGCAGTACGATAAGATCCGAGGCTTGCAAAGAAATACTTAATGCGTCAAATATAATAATTTCATTCCTATTTTTCTGTTACTAAATTTACTATTGGTTTTCCCACCCTTAGCTAATAACGTTTCAAAATACACACACTCACACACAGACACACATACACACAAAGCTCAACATCAAATTATTCAAACACAATTACTTTTCCGAACTACTTGCATTTCAATCGAACTTTCCCCGATCCCTTGCCCCCTGCCCCTCCCCCTCCACCATCTACCCCCTCCCCATCCCATCCCTACCCATGTCTGCTAACGAGATCAAAAATGGGAGAGAGGGAGAGGGAAGGAGATGGAAGAGAAGGAAGAAAAGAAGAAAACTAAACATCCTTTTCATAGTTTAATTTTAAGTTTTCTCCCTCTCATAGTCACAATTGCGAGGGCCTATCATGACCCGTTCATTAGTTATTGGACATAATTCTAGTAAAGCTAACCGAAGTATGAATCTATTTACATGGTGCAACTTAGCTATGATTGTGGTAACATTACGTGGTAATATTATGCATCAGCCTGGCAGTCTATCGCTACCAACCATAATATTATGCCACGCCTGGCCTTACCTTGCTCTGTTGTTCGAACGCCTCTTGGATGATCCGTGCACCGAGACGTACCATAGAAAAATCAGGCGCTTGTCAAAGTAAAGCGACTTGAGATATCATGACTTTTTCAACAGTGAGTGAATTTGCCATACAATTTTTTTCTCTTCAAAACTCTTCTATGCCGCAGTAAAAAATTATTTCAGTAAAATTTGCTGAAATATGTTAATTAAGTAAAGGTCCAAATGTTGTTATTTAGCGACTGACCCAAATAAAGAACAATAATTAACAGAGGCGATGAGCCATTTTCTCGCTAATTTCAGCTGCAACAGCAGATCACCGCCATCATCTTTAATTGCCAATTTCTCGACTTCTACTAGAGGTAGAACAAAGATTTTTCACCAATGGACAGGAGAATGAATAACCTTCATAGTGATACCAATAACTCGGCATGCTAAAAAACTGGTTAGGGCCTGATGTCATCGCATCACGTCTCCACATTTCTCGCGGTTGTGTGCTAAGGCCAGGATCTTCAACTGAAGTTTTTCTGGGCATTCTGCTATGTTGGCCGTCCAACGTTTCTTCTGTCTTTCTCGTTTTCTTGTTTACTAGTCCACTGGTCCTTGGAGTAGCCTACGGTCTTTTCAAGGCGCTGGATCTCTTAGTGTTCTCAACAGAAAGCATCAATATCCCGGGAAATCCCATCCATCCATGACCTTGGCGTTGCCTCGGCCTTAAGTTTGTCTCACTTGTTGACTTAATGCTGTTACGGTCGGTAGGAAAATTTATGACCAAAACTCTTCGCTATTACAGATGCCCTCCAAATAATAATAGTAGTGAGAAGTGTCAATGTTTTAATAATGTAGGAAAACGCCTGACGTATTTCCAGCGTCGGATTTTCCCTGAAATTTTGTGTTCTACTATTACACATGACATGTACCAGTCGATGTGATTTCCCGTAGAGAAATACGTCACAATTTGTGTGATGTCGTACTTGTCAAAGATTTGGCAGATCCAGATAATTTGTTCAGAGGAAATGGGGATTTATAAATTGCTATTAACAATCTTTGGATTCAATCACTAGCGGTACAAATGATTATTGCAATAATATTAATAATTATTACGGTCAGAGCTGATTAATGCCCTGATAATTATTATTAAAACTAATCATAATTAATTTGGTCTTTATTGTTATGAAAGACTATCAACATGTTGACTATCTGTTATGTCAATGCCTATTAACTGGATGGTCTGTTAGCTGGTTTCTCTATTAGCCAGTTTATTTGTTAGCTAGTTTGTCTATTTGCTGGTTTATCTGTTAGCTAGTTTGTCTAATTACCGGTTTGTCTGTTAGCTAGTTTGTCTATTTGCTTGTTTGTCTGTTAACTAGTTTGTCTATTTGCTGGTTTGTTAGCTAGTTTGCAATTCATTTAATTGTTTTTGGTGAATTTATTTCTTTTTATATTTATATTTATTTATTATCTATCCATTTATTTATTTCTTTGTTTATTTAGCTACGACACCTTTCATTCATTTCTTTACTTACATATTTCTTTTTATCTATTTATTACCCTATAGATGAATTGTAGAATTTCATCCTCTGTTACGTTCAGTGTCTGTAGTCATTATCTGATTATAACAAAATTCATCCAAAGGCATCAGCTTGTTTAGATAATAGTTCACAAATCTAAATTTAACAAGAAAAACAAGGCAACTTTCGATTGATCTCATGCCAAGGGACATTTAGCAAATTAAATGCGTTTGAACTGTAGAATTTAGGATTCGCAAGGGTATAGGTTTGCAGCGGTATGGATTCGCAAAACAGCACAGGTTCGCTACAATATGAGCTGACAAATGTTCAAAACAGTATAGTAAGAGAGGTTTAAAATTGGACTATCAATCTGCTTTACCCGCTTTGGCTGGATTCTAAGATGGGAGAACCACAGATCGGCGATGAAGTCTGGATGTTTGAGTTTATATGTAAACTACGTTGTAGAAATAATTAATTAACTGCTGTAATCTGTCTCTTTAAAATAACGGATAATGTTTTTTTCTTCTCGTTTATATAATTTTTTATATTTTTAATTAATTTTATCATTTATTTATTTATGATTATTTGGGGAGAATCAAGATGTTAAAAATCTAGATTTATTCAGAAATACGAAAATTTGGCGCAAAGAGAATGAAAAATGTACGGGAAAACAGCAACAAACAAACAAACCTTCAAAAAAAAAAATGGTTCCAATCGCAGTCTCAGTCCTTGGTTAGCTTGAGTCCTGCTGCAAAGTGTGGGGCGTTGATGACATCAAAATGATATCTTGGTGGCAAAAGGCAAAGCGCATGTACGTTAGACACATTAAAGAACTCTTGGCAGTTAAAAATCGATGAAGAGTAGGCGGAGTGCCGCTATCCGGACAAAATTTCCAAATTTCAAATTTCTGCCAATAAATTTTAATATTTTCACCAAACCAAACCAAAACAAAACAAATAAAAGATTTTAAAAAATAGGCATCCATTTATATTTAAAGTCGAGACAGTCCTACTTTCTTAGGAATAAAAGGTTTAAAAACAAATAGATAAATAAAAAAAATCCCTCACTTTCACGACCTGAAGTGGATCATGGAAAGGTCAATTAAATGGGGTCTTAGGTCATGAGCATGCACAACATCTAATAGTCATGAATGTCTTGAGGAAGAGCTGACTGAGATAATGGATGGCGAATAATGATTCTAGGTGTAACACCAGCGCTGGTATATGGAGCTGATAGAGAGACAATGTCTGACACACGAAAGTGCAATGTCAGAATTTAGACGAACGCATGCATAAGATTTGATGTACATGTATCATCCACAGAACATTGCTGAACGAATCATGAGCTGTCCTCACGTTGCCAGTTAGGACATTTGCTTTTTCTTTAGGGGGAGGGCGAATAACAGAACGGCTGGGTGATTAAATTCAGTTACAATATATCACTACAAAAGAGCAAGAGCAAGTACAATTCTTTATTCAAATAATATGATGCAAGCATTCAAGGAATGGTTTATACCGCCATCTTGTACTAACTGCCCCAGGCGTTGCTTTTGCTTGACTTCGCTGATCTGACGAGAGCCATGTTTTTTTGTGTTTTTTTTTCCAAACGTGATATAGTAGTCGACAAGTGGAAACAAGATGCAGTGTACTGTACTTGTCTATAATACATGAGATGCCACACGATGAAATCAGGCTGTCAAATTTTGAGCATATTATGCAGTTATTGGTATCACTGTGAAGATTCTTCATTTCCATTTCTGTGATGTGTAAAAAAAAAAATATTCTACCTTAAATAGGAGTCGAGATATGAGCAATTAAAGACGATGGGAGTAAACGGCTGCTGTAGCTGAATTTAGTGAGAAAATGGCTCATCACTTTTGTTCATCCTTATTCATCCTTATTAGGCCATGCCACTAATTTACACTGTTGGGGCTTTTACTCAATCTATTTCAGCAAATCTAACTCCAAGATGTATTTTTAGATTGATATAGAAGACATCTGTAAAGAAAACAAAATTGCGTTGAAAAATACATTCGCTGTTGAAAACCACGTGATTTCTCCGATCGCCTCAGTTTGACGAGCATCTGATTTCATGGTGCTGCGTCGCATGTAGAAATATCTCGACATGAATTTTCTCATCTTTATGTCTTTAAAAATGCATTATTCTGTCAGCCACAACAAGAACAAAAGACATTCAACACGAACGTGATCTAGGCAAACCATAAATATGTACCAAACCACAAGGTTAACCGCAGGTTTGCAAATGTTTTTTTTTCATAGCTCTCCCTTTTAAATTATATATACATCTTCTGTAAACCATACTAACTGGTAAATGTCTTCTGTTGTGTTAGGTGCAATTTAACTGTCATTGAGCTAAAGAAACCGTTAAGTCCACGCCCAAACCAAACGGAAGCAAGTCTTTACTTGGGTAATTGGACCTTAACATCACGCATGTCCGGTTATTTCTTAGATTCTGAAGGGTTAATGAATACTGATTATTCCGTAAGAACCTTTCGTCCGTCTCTCCGTTTCCCTGCCCAGGGTTTCTTCCGAAAAGTTGGAAAGAAACCGAGTCAAGAAACGATGACAGTGCAACAAAGAAAGAGATAGAGAGAAAGAGAGAGAGGCAAGTGAAGAGAGAGAGAGGGGGAGATAGAGAAAGAAAAAAACAACAAAAAGAAAGCATAATAAGTGAGATGGATAAAATTGTTAGTTATTAAGGACCAAAAAAAAAAAAGAAAAAAAGAAACAGGGAGAAAGAAAGAAAAGGAGCGAAATGGATCGGCGGAGGCAAAAACTCGTTAAAGAGTGTCACTATGTGATGTCCTCGTCCACTAAATAGGTGTGAAGTGAGTACACTTGACCGAGCAGATGAGCAATAAACTGGCCAGGGGACCCCAGGCACCTATGCATTTCTAATCAGGATCTCTACCGGGGAACATCAAGTCCCGCCAGGGGGTGGGACGATTTCAACATGTTTGACAAGCTTCTGGGCTCTTGTTGTTTATCTACCTTCTGTCTTTCTTTCCCTCTGTCTGTCTGTCTATCTATGGGTGTCTATCTGACTATATGCTTCTATGTCTGTCTGTCTCTCAGTCTATTTTGGCACCTTTTTTCAGTCCATCTATCCATTAATCTTTTCATCCATCCATCCATCCATCCATCCATGCATCCATCCATCCATCTATCCATTTGTCCGTCCGTCCGTCCGTCCGTCCATCCATCCATCCATCCATCCATCCATCCATCCATCCATCCATTCATCCGTCCGTCCATTCATCTATTTATCCCCCATTCGTCCGAGATTCTTTACCCATTGATCCATCGATCATCCATCCATCCATCCATCCATCCATCCATCCATCCATCCATCCATCCATCCATCCAT
>JBCEWB010171138.1:0-18206 GCA_039654565.1 Peronia peronii | reverse complement strand
GGGGGATTGCATCAGGTCACGCCTAAACTCAGTGCAGGATTGGTGAAGAAGCTTTCCCGAGAGCCTGTAGCCTCCTGTACATGTATGGTAAACATGACAGACAGATTTTTTTTAAATCCCAGATTGTATGAGATTTGCCAACTCGACCAGCAGTCTTTCAAGTAAATATATGAGATTAGTTGCACATGACTAAAGCTATGGATCAATGAATTTCTCAAATAAAGTCAATCTTATATTTACCTATATGGCCTGTTTCTATCTCATACAGCATCCATTCATCTGCCCGACACGGAGCGTGGAACCAAATGGAATGATCGAGTGATGCCAGGAACATCTGGTTCTTGCGACTTTCAAGGGACAATGGCAAAAGGGCCGTCCCCAGGATGTACAGGTCAGACATATATGCCAGGCTGCATTTGTGGATGTTTTCATGAAGATCTTCACCTGGAACAAAAAAAACACACCACCCATACACCAGCATGTCTCAAATTTATAATTTATGATCTCTCATCAGTACAAACCTGAGACTAAACATACTTCCACCTTTGCTTACAGATCCATAAAAATAAAATATCACATTCCTTTCAAAAAACACACCAAAATTTTTACTTGGGACAGAGAACACACCAAACAACAAAATGTAAGTCACAGATGAGATATATATTTAAATTTCAATCCTTGCTGTGGACAGACAGAATCTGAACATACAAAAAGAACTTTGCTTCCTGTGCGTTCCACTCTAAGTTTCTCCACAGAGCTAAGAAAGGCAATGATAACACACCACGATGTTATAAAAACAGTAAGAGTTTTTTTATTTGATCTTTGGAATGAAGATTCTAAAATTTGCACCAGTAATATTGTCATCCTTTAGATGATTGGTTCTCTGGTCAGTTACAAGTTTTTAGGTGCGACTTACTAAGACACCTGAAAAACTAACGGTGGTCACTAATATGGGGCTAATACAGAAGAGTACCATCAAGAGCAATCCTAATCATGAAGTGAAGCCTTGTACTTATACACGGAGGAGTCAGACTTTGGGAACATATGGCCAACAAGAAGAAAGTGGCTGGATAGAGTGGAAGAAGTACTGGGAAAAAATCAGCTGCCTGTCATGAAAGCCACCTATCTGGTTTGATAATGATAATTACATCTCCTTCAAATACAGTCATTTTACAATGGCTCAAGTCAGTTTTAGGTCCTTTGAGAAAATGCATGTAAACAGTGTTGCACAAAGAAGGCTCAACCTATATTATAACATTTATGTCACGGACAACCTTGAAGCATTGAATGGGAAATTGTTCCGACTAACTCTATCGTTTTCCTTTACGAGACACATAAGATGTTGGGCAAGCAGTGAGTGTAATAAAGGAAAAAATTTACTTTTGAGCTCTTTGCTTAAAGCATAATCAAATATTGAAAAATTCTGAAAAATTTAGGGTGAGGAAAATGTTTTGTTCTTATTGTAATAATTTATCAATTTTTTTTGATGACTCTGATAACAAGAGGATGAACAAAATAAACACTTACCAATATGACCCCTGGCTTTCATCCACAAACAACGTTTTGGATATTGCCCCTCGCGGAAGAGCGAATTCTCCTGGTCCACAAACTTGGCTTCTATAGGAAAGCTCTCGTACCACTCCAAGCCATACCTCAGCATTTTATCATCCACCTCGTCATTGCTGAATAGAAAAAAACAACAATCATCACATTCTGATTACATATCACCACTGCTGTGTAATAATAACATATGCCATATTCAGCACTTCTGAGACACTGAAAAAAATAAAAACTATTCACAACACAAGTCATATATTATGCCATTATGATTCGATTGAATTAATACATAATTCTACAGGCGTATTTTTTTAAATGACAGTATATGATAGCTCTCAAACTCAGGAATACCATGAGACATAAACTGCGTTTTATGTTTTAGCTGAAGTTAGACTTATGAGATATTCAGCATTATTGTGGAGCAGGAACAATGTCTTTTATGAAAAAGAATATTGATAAAGAATAATATGGACAAAACTAATCCTGTGATAGGCAGTAAATTGGACAAGGTCCCAGGTGATGCTGTCTTATACCTCTCCCTATTAGTTTTGTACATAATTGAGGCCTGCCTGGTTCAGGTGAATCTTAGTTTATTCTCAGAGGAACTCATAACACGTTTACATGACACTTGACTGACTGTTGAATTACGTCATATCACTGACACATGTATTTAAAAATAACAATGTCCATTTGTAACAATTTCTAATGTACACAATAGTATCTCTAATGTAGTGGAATTCTGAATGCCTGCTGTTTGTATCTTCAAACTGCCCTTAATGTGATGCAATTTTGAGCACTGATGAGAACAGAAATTAATCTGAATCAGACTCTGATTAATTATATTAAAATAAAATAAAATAAATGATACTCTTCCTGCATCCTTGTTGAACAGCTCAAATTTAACAAAGTTATTCAATTTTACTTACTCGTGTAAATAACCAAGCACTTCTTTGTAATCTTTTAATTCATCAGGTTTTGGCACCTGTGAATATGAAGAAACATAAAGAGTTTTCATTAAAACCACTTAAAACTATTGAGGTGAGCAAAATAATTTTAGCACAATGATCCTGTCTAAGCCAAAATCTGAAATTAGCCCTGCTTTACACGGATATGTCAAAATTTTCATGAAGACATAAGAAAATTTTTCAAGCTCTATTTTTCACACAATCTGCTTGCAATGATCTATAAAACTGAATTTATGTAGAAAAAAGAAAATTAAAATTAAGGACAAGTAAAAACATTGCTGAAGGACAAGTAAAAACATTCCTGATAGTCCAATAATGGCAAAAGTCTTGTTTTCCTGCTAAAGTAACAGTAAAAGGAAAAAGGGAAAAGGGTGAATGGAAGATGACATTCTTGTTTACAGGTATTTTTGTTTGTCCATTTTGTGTTGAGAAGCTGAGTATTTAGACTTGACAGTCAATGACAAATTTTGACAATGATCAGACAGTTTGTGCACTGACATAGGTGACAAAAAATTTGCATAAGCAAGCACAGTGGGTTAAAAAAAACATTCTTGTAACAAAACCAAAATGAAGAATCTCATATCTATCAACATTTGTTGTTTCATTGTGTTGCTATCTGCACTTTATCTGAAGCGCAATATACAGTAACAGTAATATTGTCTACATTTTCATTATTCTCAGTCAGTACAACACAAAAAAAAGATGTTCATAGAACTGGAAGAAATTTAAAATTATTACTAAATTCAAATGATTGATTCACTGCATATGGTAAACAGATTCATTTTCATGTCTTATTGCCAACTTAATACTCTGCCTCTGTAGATTCCAATATGCTTGATACTTTATAGAAACAGTGGATAATAAGGACAATAACAACAAGGATAATTTTACTTCAGGATATAGTAAAAGTGCCTTGCAGTGAGAAGTAATTGTCAGATTTTTACCTCAGCCTCTAGGACTAGCAAAATCAGATGTAGTTTTAATCATGACATAGAGATCCTTGTAACAGAAATGAGATGCTACAGATAAATCCTTGGCATAAATTATATAGACTGTGTAACAAATGAAAAGGGCCACACAATGATTCAGAAGACTATAGAACCTCAGAAAAATTTCTTCTTCAGTGAAAAAATGACAATTGAGATGATACAATCATGTGTCCCCATTGTCAGGCCTTGCAAAAAAACATCTTACAAGGCAAAATCAGAGGCAACTGTAAATGAGGAAGACAAAAGAAAAGATAGGAAGACAATATCCATGAATGGTCAGGAATGAAATCTGCTGATTCTTCAAGAGCAGGACAGTGGAGAAAGAGATGGTTGGCGGAGGTTCAAAGGTATCCTGTGACATAGATAGGGGTCAAGGAGTAGATGAGGTGAGGACGGTATGATAGTAAATTGGTCCCAGAAGCAAAATTTGTGCTAAGCGAGACGTCCTAGACATACAGCAATAACATGTTCACATGATAGACAATACAATGTCAGCTTTACCAAGCTGTCAAGTAAAACAACATACATTAGGCATAGTCATCTCATGAGTTGTTCTAAAAGCCTCCTTTCGCTTGAATGAGGCCTGCATGGTGAAAACTGTCAAACCAGCTTGCACTGCCTTGACATTCCGAGCACAGTACGTTCTACCCTCTCGTGTCTTGTCCACATGGTACAGCATTGGCAGTCTGGTGTCACCTGGTCAAGGAGAGGAAGAATATATTAACTTTTTCCTCACAACTGACACACGTTATGAATTAGAGCCATAAATGCTGGTCTGATCTAAATCATTTCAAGCACAAGAAAACGAATAATGCAATGCAAGACCAAGATTGAGAAGCAAATGGCAATGTGGTCAGTTTCACGAAGCATGAAAGTATTTATACATAGTATGGCAATGAGTTATTGAAACCAGATGGTTGTTGTAGGTCTTCTCAGTTTAAAGAGATAGTGTCGTCAGTGTTGTTCAAAATCCATCTCAAAATGAAATGAAGTTTTCTGCCAATAGACCAGGCTACATGTATTTATTTTCATGAGCAAACATCTCAAATCATGGGTAGTAAATACAATTACAGAAATTCTCATCAAAATTACAAAACAATAATTAATGATAACAGGTTAAAATAATATCATAGCACAAGAAAATACAAATGCTGTTTCACTGATCAAGAGCAGGACAAAATTCTGATACAAAACAAAACAAACAAACAAAAAAGTAATAAAATAACAAAATTGTTCTACTACGACTTGAAAGAAAAAGATTGTTCACTCTTCATATTATTTTTCATGGCTACAAATGCTCCTCCCTAATAAATTTTGCAGTAAATTCCATATATAAGACTGAATTTTTTGCAGAAATTTTTGTTTGAAATCACACTGCTAAAGGTATTTTCCACAGTTTATAGTGGAACGGTGCTATGTACATGCCAATGTTATGACAGGAGCATCATAAGGATGAAACGGGTCGTGTCTGACGACTGATGTCAAATTTTTCTTGCAGGCCTGCTAATTTATTGAAATCACTCAGGACAAAGCGAAATGAACCCTCTAGTTTGGTGGAACAGACTAAAAAGCGGCAACTCTCTTGTGCTAAGACATTGTGACAATCACGTTCAAAGTGACCTTTGACCCTATGATCACTAAAATATATTATGATTATCTCAAAGGAACCTCTTTTGACATCCGATCCATCTCATGTACAATGCTGTCCACTTAAAATCAACTCACCAAAAATAAATTCTTACTTGAAGTCAACCTCTCTTGGTAATCCTATTGTTTCTTTTTTTTTTTTCTTTTACAAATATCCTTGTAAATTGGTTAGTGTCAATCTTGTTTGAGGGTAACGATTTTTTTTCCCTGGGGGTTGACTTAAATCAGACTCAACTGCATAGATACTTCTTCATAGACAGATAAAAGGGTTCATTTAGGAGGATTAGTGACCTTTTCTCAGGAAATAGGAGTGCAGGCTGTGTAGATGAAGTGCATCTGCGACGCCATCAGATGCCGCGACCACGGCTTGTCCAATAATTTGGCCGCCAAAGGCTCCTCTGGCTCTCCTGTGCTTCCATAATAATTTACTTCTGTGAAATGTAATTGAAAATTAATTGAATTTATTTCAAAATTTTAATTTATTACAGTATATCAAGAATATGTCTGAATGAGATATGTATTTCAAGGCTTGTCTCATACAGCAGAATCATTGCCTACCATGCTGATTTGTAAATGCCTTGCACATGGTAGGCAGCTCATGATGAAATGTGAGGATTGAAACATGTCCACATCATGTGTAACCAATGATCCCTTGTCGTATTAGTTCAGAATCTCCATGAGGAGAGGCTTGAATATCACTTGTCTTTTCAAATGAGATGCATCAAAAGTCAATCAATCTATCAGTGTGCCCTATACATTCATGAAAGATTAAAAAAGCCAGTTTTCTACGTTTCTCATCTAGGTTCCAATTAAGTGATAACTAGACTAAAATTTAAAAATCCCGTTATTCAAACTATGTGCATGCCACTACTTGAAAACAAAAATATTTGCAAACTATTCTCAAGTTTTCTGAACGAATAAGCATAAAATCTGAATGACAGAGCAACAACCCAAGCTTTAACACTACTTTAACACTCCTCATCTAGGATGTGCAACTGCTTTTTTTCTTAATGTATAACCTGCTGTGCAATTGCTACTTGTTAATGTCTTGGGTAGATTATGTGCTAGAAGGAAAAGTTTGGCAACAATATTATGAATTTCAACAAATGCAATACTTTTTTTACAAAGTAGATCTAGTCTAGTTCTAGGTCTATCATACGCTGTGGGTCTTACCATACCTAAACAAATTCTCATCAATCTTTTCCAGATCCAAAAAAGATCGAGAGAGAAAGCTGTCAAGCTCAACGGAAGGCGGCTGATTTACTTCTTTTCTCATTGTCTTTGCATCTGTTTGCATCTAGACACTCTTACCAGATCTATTCAGCAAATCGCAGTAAAAGGTCAAAGTTCAGCAGCAATAATGATTGGGCCACTAATAAGTAGACATGAGATCTAGACTAGATTTAGATCTGGATTTTGGAAAATGTAAGTCCAACTTTCGGGAAATATGGAAGGAACATCTGCTGCTAAATCATCTGCACTGAATTATTTTAAATGGTCGGTCTTTGGTAGCCTAATTGTGAAGTTTGTCTGTTCATAAAAGAAGAGACCCTTGTTCGAAAAGATCGGCTACCTAGATTTGCGTTAACACCTGAATGTGAAAGAAATCAACGAATAAAGAGACGAATGTTTATGACTGCGATTAACTTAGAGCTATTTTATTTTTTTCAAAAGCAGAAGACTTCGTTTGGAATTTGACCAACTTCCTGTTCATGTAAAGATGGCGACGAAAACTCGGCTTCGCCGAACGCATAGTACAAATAAAGTGGAAGATTCGCAACAGGTCGAACGCAAAGAAAAATTCTTAAGTGGGGATAAACCGTAAGTATCTGAGCATTTAAATGAATATCAAAATATATGGTAATCTTTATGTTTCATGTATTTATGCATCAGGTTATCTGTGTCCATTAGTGGCAAAAGTAATGTTTTCATTGTTACGCCCCTTGATCCCAGCTGACGCCCTTCACCTTGACATACTTTAACAGTTACCTTGACCTGGATGGGCATGCGGTGCCCACGGAAGTGATTCATGTTTGATCCCAGAAACAACCTGGCTTTGTTGTTTACACTTATCAGCTGTGCGGCAGACCGGTGAGATGGTCAGTACAGTCAGAACGGTCGATCTAGATCTAGTGTGGCCAGTTCTCTGTGTCTGACGGACTGTTTTACATCAGCAATGGTGAAGTCTGTTTGTTTTGCGGTGAATAAAAAAAAAAAAAAACCGGCCTGAGAAATACGTAAGAGGTTCTGACTAGTGGGGCGCATTTCATTGGTTGATGTTTACGCTTTGTGAAGTAGGCCTAGTAGGCAGAAGTGAAGTTAGCTAACAGACGACCGGCAGCAAGTGATAGATCTAGATATCTAGTTTCTAAATGAATCCACGCTAGACGTGCTCATTTCAAGCATGCCGCTATTTTGAAAAGCCAACATCAGATCCATTATCACAATATACCTGGACAGACATAATCAGTAGACTCTAGATCTAAACCTATAGATCAAGATTGTCTAGAATATAATATGCAGTGTAAAAATAAAAAGTGTTTTGGGGAGTTTCTTTAGAAAGAATGATGAATACAACCGAAAATTCAGTGGATGGAAAAGAGGGGGGGGGGGGGGATTTGATGTTAATTTTCCCAGTAGATCATAATATTGTGAAAAGTGTTCCTATAAGGTCTAGAGCATAAATAATTTTGGTTTTTGTCATTATCGTGTGACTTGCAGAATGGCAAGAAACTTTAATTTTAATGAAACTTTGTTTTAGTTTTATAGCCCAGGATTCTATTATTATTATTTTTTTTTTTTACTGTTATTTGATAGGTCTGAAAATGTAATTTTATGAGACAAAACTTCTGATGTGAACAAATAGACAACAACATTGAATTATTTCTATTCGAAGGTAAATGATAATTTTGAAGTAACTTTATGAGACTAGTCTGTTACATCTTGGAATAACTAGTTAAATTTTTGTGTGGGTATTTAGCTGTTTCTGATGTGGCATTTCAATTTGAATGAATTTCTTTGAAGGATAAAGTGAAGTGTATATTCAGAGGTTTTTCTCTCTATCCTATAAAGAATTGTTTCCATGTGCCCATTTAGAAGAAAAGTGGGGCTTTGAACAGATATCACACACATTCAGAAATGGGCTCCATTTCTAACACAAATGGCTACAATGGCCAGACAATATTGCAACACTCGTCTCGCAAAGCTTCAACCAGCAGCACAGATAGTTTTGACTCAGATGGTCAACTGTGCAGAGAAGACCATTGTGTTTTGGACAGCAAAAACCCCCGCAGAAACTCATCTTTACGGCAAAGATTGAACAGCTCAGGCAAAGATGAATCAAGTGTTTCCACAGAAGGGAAGGTGGAGAAAAATTCAAAGACAAGTGAACCAAACATTGGTGTTGTTAATAACAAATTACAGACTACAGGAAAATTGTGTAAATCTTGTGGAGGAGAGATGCAAAAAGTTATCACCCCAGAGTCACAAACTAAACAGACTGGAATGTTGGGTAGTAGTCAGAGGCTGATACAGAAGTCAATATCGCACTGGGTGCCAGAGTGGCTTTCAGAGCCAGAATTTATGATTCATCCTAAACCCAGAAGTAATAAAGACATGTAAGTTCACTTTGTCAGCTCACTATTGTAAAGGAGCTATGTATTAATCATTATAATTTGTTTTGTGCTTGATTTGCAATGCCAGAATGTAGGTAACAAAATAATTTTCTTTGTTGCTATAGTTGCAGGTGAATACTAATCTGCTTATTATTATTATAGTACCATGATAGCCATTTTCCATCTTAACAAATGTGTGCTGACAAAGATTGATAGAAAATTCATTTATACTTGATTCAGTGGTGTTTGAAAATAATACATGATTGAAGTTGAATCAAACAAACTTGCAAGCTTTCTTGCAAAATTCAGGAAAGTTGAAATATATTTGTTTTATTGTTATGCCATGATGTGGAACTCAAGGATTGTGTTTCATGTGGAGTCCTCTGAAATATAATCTGGACCTTACTTATTTTGTGCATGCCATTAGTTACCTTTTCTTATCTAGTCTATCAATAAGTTATACTACATATTATATATCACTGCATGCAGTATGCTTTCTGCATTTTGGTGAAAGTGCAATACCAAGTTCTGGGAAATGTTCCAAGTAAGGGAGTTTAGCATTTCCTCAATTAATCCAAATGTGAGATTGTATTGACCATAACAGAATCCCTTTTGCCAGATACAAGAGGTGTTGCACTAGAAAAAAAAAAATCACTTCTCGTCATTCAGAAGATTGATCAGTAAAAAGAATGATAAATTTATTACAGTTTGAAAGAAAAACCTTTTAATTTTTACTTGCACAGTGAAGTTTTCGAAATTTTTCATGATGTAAGTTTGAAGCAAAGAGGGCGAGAGTTATTTTGTTCTTCGTTAGCTTGCTTTCAATACTCCTTAACAGTGGACATGTCTGGTAAAGGGAAGTAATAGATCTTGTCAAAATGATCTCCCACTATCATTGTCTAACAAAAAGATAGATTACGTCAATTTTCCAAAGATCATAAAGATTAAAGGATTTGCGGGATTACAGCTTCATCCATTTGCTGTCTCACGTGCTACACAATATTCCATTTACTATAGTCATTGGTGTAGCGAGGTTCCGTTAGAGTCATCATTGTTGTCAATTTATACACATTTCTAAGTACACTAAAATTGCTTTATGATTTTCAGTTGGGTCAGAGAACCTTCAGGGGCTAATCCATATGTATCATCTGGGAAAGATATATTCTTTTTATTAACATGAATATTCATATCTTGTGTGATGTTTATTAGTTATAGTGTAGTAAATATTTTTATGTGTTATCCGGTATAGATTCTGACCAAGACATGGCAGCTTGACTTTTCATGCTTGTCCTCTGGATTGTACTTAGAGTACACCCGTGCTGACATACAATTAGATGAAAAAAACAAACAAACAAAAAGAAATGGATGGCAGAATGTCTCCAAGGTGTTGTGATTTGAAATTAGCCTGAAAAGTTAAGCCTCTTGTGCTTAAGCTAATAAAATGATTCAAGAATGTCAAGTTTCCTGCCCATGCGGGGAAAGAGAAGTATTGGTCGATATTAGTAACTGCTTTGATGGTCATAGATTTTATATTTCACATTTATAGAGTTCAGTTTTACTCCTGTTTATATAAGGAAATATAGCATTCCATAATAATGGATGAAATTTTTTTTTCAACTAAACAGACTGACATCTCTGATGATAATTTTTTAGAGGAATCTGCTGACAAAGTGTGACATTACAATTTTTCCTTACTTTCAGAATCCACGGCCATGCAGACTCATTGTTCAGCACCAGCAGTGGATTCACAAACTACTATGGCATTTTAAACCTTTGTCTCATATTGCTGGTAGGTAACGGACAGTCTGCCAGTTACACTCCCATGGACATTTATTATATGTACAATGTTATAATAAAGTTATGCAGTGCACTAGACAAAGTGCTCAAGGCACTTCATCAAGCACTTCTTTGGAGATAACATGAGCCCCATTATCTGCAAGGTTCACTTTGTTGTGACACACTGTTATTTTGAAATGTGTTTCAACTCGCTTATTTGTTTGTGATTTAAGATTCTGCATCAGATTGTTCAGCATATTCACTTGCTACAAGAGCAAAAGATTTTGTTATCTTTCTGGAGTAGAAGAAAAAGAACAAGAAATCTTGCATTGCACTATTCATTTGAGTAGTGAATTGTTGGAGCAAAATACTACACCATCAAATAGGTATTATGTGTCAATTGCTCTGTATGTGTACTTGATACATACAACTAAATAACTGGTGATTTCACCTTGACAGTTTAGCAAGAATAACCAGAATATTATCCATAATTTAGACAACATAAACCACCATTGCACAATAGAGAAACTGATACAAAGCCCCTATTTCTTTCTTGTCCAAGCCTTTAGAAACTGCGTTGTTCTGTTGCTAAGTGATAATTTATCTCATCACTGACAATATAAATGTTTCTCTTCCACATCAGGTGCTAGGAAATGCAAGGCTTTTCTTGGAAAATATCATCAAGTAAGTGCCAAGCTTTCTTGTACATTTTTGACAATAAGAAATATTTGCCAGTGATAAATTAATTGCTTATCCACTTGGTGTATTAGTCTGCAAAATCAGAATTCCAAAATTTATCACGATCATTTTACTGATGGTGCATTTTTGATGACTATTATTTTTGTTGTGATATTTATGCAATGATTTATACAACTAAAGACTGATTATCCAATGGTAATTTCTAGAGGTTCAGTGCATGTTGTATGTTATCAACGGATGTTCTGTTTTATCAAATATTATTCACAGTGAATTGTTGATATCTCACATTTATAATGTGTTTGATGATATTCACTCATTCCTATTTGTTACACCAGACTGCACGAAAATGAGTCTTCTTACTTCCTTACACATCGGTTTTTGCATTAGTACAAAATGCATAGTAGATGATAAGGTGGTCATCACTCTCTACTTGTTTACTCCACAGATATGGGATTCTTATCAATTTATCTTTCACACAGTGGTTCTTTCTTGAACCATACAACTGGCCAAATCTGGCACTCACACTATGTAAGTAGCCTGCCTTTTTTTTCATCTCACGGTCTTTTCTTATTCCAAGTTGCACAGTGATACTTTTTTTAGTTCATTCCATTTTATTCTGTGTAGTCTGAATTGGTGCCTTCTATCTCTTTAGAGAGAAATAAAGAAATAATGGAAAAGTACAGTTATGTGTGTGTGTATATAAAACAAACCTGCATGGTCTGATGTGAATGTCTGTATCATGGACTGTATTAGCTAGTGAGGAAAGAGAACAGATAAAAGAGATTTGCATGAAACCCTAGAAGAGAACCCATGGAATTCGTGGGAGATTTTTTCAAAATATAGGTCAGATCGACACTGCCCTGCGAGTTCAAGTGTGGGCAAGCGTGTGCACCTCGATGTTGGTAATTTGGATGATTAAACTGAATGTTACCCAAAGAAAACATGTTTGGTGTTTTGAATATGTCATTCTGTCGAATGTTCAGTTTGGACCAAATACTTTCGCGAGTTTACTATTCAAGTATTATCACCTTTTTAGAATAACGTCAAACATAGTAAGTTTTCTGCTTTAGTAAAAACATAGATCTTTATGCAACAATATTGTGTGCCAAATTTCATATGGATACATTCAGTAGTTTTCGAGTTCATAGGCCTGTTATGGGTTTTGTTGTAGAGTTATAGTGTAGATGAAAGACAGATAGAATTCATAGAAAAAAATAACTGAATATATGTCAGACAGATACACATCGTCACTGCTTAACAATTGCATATAATTACAGACTTATACCACATAATGTCACATAGTATTCCTGAGGATGAAGTCTATCAGATAATGTCATTAAGAACAAAAATGTGCCAGTGGAATTATTTGTTGAATCAACGGAATCGTAATGACATTAGTTATCAAATGATTTGTGCTAAGAGCATTATTTTCTCAAGATTTCAAAAAGTACTGAAAATGACTCCGCCATAATCATAGAGTGATCATAATTGATATGCCCTGTCACTGGTGTTAAATGCTGACATCACAATTATCTATGCAAATAGAGCAAGGGTTGCTAGCAAGCACTGGATGGGATTAAGCATAAGCCCAGTTAAAGGTCACTAGCCTTTGTTTTCTATATCAGTGTCTCAAGTGGTGGTCTGATTGCACTGGTCAATGCAAATGGCTCGTTGCATAAGTGACATAGCAGGCTCAAAACCAATACTCCTGGTAGTGTCAGCAGTTGGGTGGTGTGACTCCAGTGTCTGATGTAATTTATCAGAAAAATGTAGAACCCTGGATACCTTCTGAAGCTTACTGTCCTTTCAGAGAATTGACCTCTTTGTGAATTACTGTACAAGAGAATTAATCTCTTGGTGAATTGCTGTAAAAGGGAATTGGCCAATTGGTAAATTACTGTAAGAGAATTGCTCTCTTGGTAGACTACAGTTAAGAGAATTGCTCTCTTGGTAAACTCCAGTTAAGAGAATTGACTTCTTGGTGAATTACTCTTAAAGAGAATTGGCCTATTGGTAAATCACTGGAAAGGAAAATTGATCATTTGGTGAATTACTAGTAGTAAGAGAACTTGCTTCTTGGTGAATTCTGAAAAAGAGAAGAGATCTAGATCTCTCGAAAAATTACTGTAAAATGATTTCATACTCCCTTCTTAGATATTATGCATTCATATGACCAATGAACTCTGATTATTGTACTGTTGTACAAATGTCTCTCTGGTTAGTGAAAACTTGAAGAACTGCTGCCTCTCAGTATGTACCTTGAACATAGAAAAATGCCGTTGTTTGTCCTGACATTTTCTGTAAACATCAAAAAAGTCGGGAAACAGTGATTGCTAAAGATCCAGCCTAACAACGATGCATCAAACTTCAACTCAGTTGAACCATTTTGAGAGACCTGAAAAAAACAATTTGATAGGATAAGTTTAACATCCCTCTGACGTGGAGACCTAAAGGAAGATCCATTATTTTTTTTCATTTGGTCATATTGTTGCTGTTACTATAGGCCTTCATATACTGTATCACATTTATATAGAAATGTACTGTATGCACAAAATCTGTTCATTTCATCACATTAAATGAGTGTCTTGCTCCTATGCTAGTTTCCAATTTCCTCACTGTTTAACCAACAAAATCCAGTTATGGCTGATGTGATGTTATGTAAAGGAACGAGGGTTTAGTTAGACTTTACTCGGTCCCTGTGGGGTAAAATGTGAAGAAATTGACTTCGTCCTAACTTTTCAGTCAGTCACATATGTGAGTCAGTCCAACTACACTTAGTGGACAGTGCATTGTCAGAATTTTTACTTTCCAATGTCACTACAAAGTATAGAATTTTATTTGCAATTTCTTGCAAAAGTTATGTTTACATTCACTTTTTTGACAAAGATATGACCTTGAGAATACGTCTATCCACTGTCAAAAAATTTCCAATTTCTTGCAGAAGTTATGTTCACATTCACTTTTATGACCAAGACATGACCTTGGGAATATGTCTATCCACTGTCAAAAAACTGGATAGGCTCTCAGACATTTGCTATAAAGATGGGGCATTGAGAATGATAGTGCACTTTGGAAGAAATTCAGCCATACTGGAGATAGGTGCAAAGATCTTCACATACTATAGATAAATGATTAACGTCCAGATTTGGACCAAACTGCCTAGGATTATATAGAATTTTGACTTTTACTTTATATAGTTACTCTCTTGATACATGTATGTGTGCTTCCAACTTCTGTTGAAGCTAATTGTCCTAGTTCAGCTATTCATATACTGGTTGGTTTTATGGCGCGGATATTCAATTGTCACCTTTTTTTCACTGTGTGCATAAGATTATGTCATGTTTAAATAACCTCTCTCAGGCTGAAGAAGTACAAAAAATCTTTCATTGTTTCACCTCACTTTAAAGGAAGATATTTTAGTTTTCATTTTGTGGTCATCAAGCATAATATGTGGTTGTTTTTGTTTTTTTATGTGGTCGTTAACATAGTCTTAGAGTTTTTTGCATCCATTACCTGCATATCCCAGAATTTTGGGTGTTTATTATTGTTTGAATGTTTTAGAATTTTTATTTCACTGTTGCCCGATTGTCTCACAATTACATCTGTCTTCTGCCTGAATGTTTCAGAATGTTATATATATGTCTCGCAGCCACTCAAAATGAGACGTATGTTGATTTTCACCATATGAGGTTTTTGGTATCAGGTGAAAGCTTATTTTATACCCTTTTAGGTGGTGAAAAAGTTTTGAGCTAGCTTTATTCTAGCCAGAGATATTGCAGGTTTAAAGAGACAAGGGGGGGACCCCCCCGGCAGTGACTGAAATTCCGAGAAAATTGAGTTTAAATGAATGGTCAAACACATAAATCTACATCCCTACCTCACAAAAATCCAATTTTAATAAAGTGTCATTTATAAATTGAGGGTAAGATTGATATTGTCTTGTTCAGAAATGAATTGACTTTGTATTTCTGCAATGAAAAAAAATTTGATGTCTGACCCCCCTGATCACATTCAAAACTGGATTTCTCGGTTCTAGCCCAGCGACTTACGTCTCATTTTGACTGGCCATGAGACATATATCCTCTATTACATGAATGTCCTAGAGTTGTGTATGCCAAAATGTCCCAGAATGTACTAGGGTAGTTGATCACTATGTTTCTTGTGCTTTCACATTTCAGCCATCAGCATTTTCCCAGCTTTGGCACTTGCTACAGAAAAAGCTCTGGCTAAGGTAGGAATTGCATGTTTTGTTTGTCCTTTCCTCAACCAGAATTTGGCCTTTAGCTCTGAAAGCTAATGTGTGAGAATGTGTGAGTCAGCAGTGAGTGTGCCTTCCTCTGTTTCTCTTTTACCTGATGTTTAGATGCTGTGATACTGTTTTGTCATTAGGTAGTAGGGGATATGTTCCTGTTATCTTTGAAAACAAACATTACATAGGAGTTTGTGTGTCAGAAGCGAGGGTGTCTTTCTGTTTACCTGAAGTTCCGGCCCATTACCATGGGATACTGATTTGTGCCCGATGGTAGTGACTTGTTCGCTAACAGCTGAACATGTTCACTTTTATCCATGTTGATGTGATGTTAAGCAGCTTGTGGATAGTAAACTATTACACTCACCTACCTTTACTTTCTACAACACTGCACTCATACCCTTCCCTTTGTCCCAGTTCTGTGCAAGCTAAAGATTTGAGTGTTCACTACCAGGTAGCTATGTTCAATTTGGTTGTGCTGGAAATAATTTGTATGTTCATCTTTTTTTTTTTCCAGTTTTGAGTGTCTGTCTTCCATTGTCCCATGGATACACCACCACCATTGGCCATCCATTTTTTTTTATCTTAACACATCCCCATCCATTTTTTTTTATCTTAACACACCCGTTGTTGTTGTTTGTGATCCTGTTTTTAACATCATTTCCTCAGTCATCTCTCTCTTTCCTTTAGCCCTGGCCGCCAGTTTCTCTTGTTTACTCATATTGTTTCTTTCATATTTTAACTCTTCAGCTCTCTCCCCCCTCCCCCCCTCCCTCTCTCTCTCTCTCTCTCTCTTTCTTATAGTGTTTCCCTCATTTTCCTTCTCATTTTCATTCTCTTTCTCTCTCTCAGATCCCATTCATTTTCTGTCTCTCTCCCTCCCTCTGTCTCTTCAAACACCTCCCCTCCCATTCATACCTTATCTAAGCCTCCATGTTACAGAGGTGTCTCAATTGCACAAAGGAGGCCCAGCCATCTACTTATTGAGCACGAAATACAGCCATAATGTCTTCCCACATACAAATCATGTTATTGTAGAACCCACCACTGTTTACTAGTACCATAGTTCTCCAGAGATGTAGAAACATTATTCAGGTGGTGAAACACCGTTCCATATGCCTCCATCTGTCCTGGCAGCTGTATGCAATAGCTGGGGTTGGTTTAAGTTTGTGGGCAAAACTCTCTGTGACTCATATAGTGAGATTGTCCTTCTTCTTCTTCTTTTTTTTTTCATCCCATTGTCTTTCTATTCATGGAAGAAGGCATAACATTATGAAATCAGGTGATAGTCAAACTGAGGCCATTGAGGAAATCACATCGTTTTTTGTTTTTTTTTCAATATGAAGTGACATTTTAACACAAATTTTAACAAAAGCCTTCTGTGTCCATTTGAAAATGTATTTCAGGGCTAAATTTGCGGCAACATATTGAGTAAAGTCCAGAAACTGTGATTTAGTGACATGACAAAATGAAAATCAATGAGGATTAACAAGACTGATAGGGTCATTTTCTCTCTAAATTTATCTGGAGCAGCAGATCCCTCTGCCCATTGTCTTTAGTCGCCAACATCTCTACTTCCGCTCAAAGCAGAACAAAGATTCCTTCACCAGCAGAAAGAAAAACGTGGAACCAATACCTCAGTGTGCTCAAAAATAGACAGTCCCTGATTCCAACCTGTTGAAGTCTCAAAACACACTGCCTGATGAAACCCCATATAGGCCCCAGTCTCCCAGAGAAATTGCGTCCTCGCTCTCTTTCGGCAAAGCTCCTCCTGAGGCACGCTAGGAGATGTCAGTCTCCTTTATTGTCTTTTCTTTGCTTCTCTTTATCTATTTTGTTACTTGGACTTGGAGGCTGCTGCCAGAGAAGCAACCGGGGACCTTCACCATTTGGTATTCTAAAAGCACTCAACAGATATAAGCTCCATGGATTTTTAATGAAGTTATTTCTTGGAAATAAATGAATAGGGACAGGAATATAAGGAAAATTAAATGAACTGAGATGTAGAATAAAATAATATAGTGGTTTTTTTTTTTTTTAGGTGGGGGGGGGGGGGGCAATAAATAAAATAAAACTACTTTAGAGCCCTCTCCAACATTATGGCTGTTGAAGAATTCGTTCATATTAGGCCGGAAGAAAGCAGAAGACAAAGGAACCATTGTCTCAGTGCTTTTGAGAAAAGAGCAAAAAAATGCTACTTGAGTGCCATTCTAGGAATTATGGGGCTCTGTGACTTAAAGCTTCCTAAGATCCAAAGTAGATTTCCGGCCGGGAAAAGCTTCATAAGACTGGCTACGCGGTCCAGACTGACGGGGCTGGTAAATAACAAGTACATTCTTTATTGCTAGCAGTAACAGACTTACACAAATCGCCCTTTTTTAAAAAAAAAAATAATAATTAATTCAACTACAACGTTCCACAAAATTGAGTGCCAGACCTGAATAAGTTTGAAAAAGCCAATGTGAGTGTCCTAGGACAGAGTTGAATATCCACACTCTTACAATGAGATCAGTTATACTGCCTGAATATTATTGTGCATTGGAAGCCGTTTGCTTTAAAATTGTTCTCTCAAATAAAACATTGGTCACGTGACCGAGGCATGATCGTTTGGGGGGGGGGGGGGGGTATATGGTGTGGACATATTCTTCTCTGAAAGCTCATCCTTATTCAAGAGCTTTCTGTCCTGTGAAGAGCATATAAACCAGTCAGT
>JBCEWB010171127.1:0-10208 GCA_039654565.1 Peronia peronii | reverse complement strand
CCCCCTTCCCAAAAATGTTCCAGCTAAACTTCAATCTCGTCGGCATCTATTTCAAAACCAGACTTTTGCTTACGTAAATTACAAAGACGCAGTATTTCAATAAAATGTAGCTCTTATAATTAGCTTGAGAATTCTATGGGAATCCAACATATTGTTTTAGCACTGTTTCCACTGACAAAATTGCACGTCAAACAATACACCTTTTAACTGTCTTCACATCAACAGTGAAAGCCACCCTGACCGAATTTGACATTCCCCACATTATCCACACCGACTATGTGTAGACATCAGTGTTAACTGAAATTGACAAAATGCCTTTCCCCTGAAAATTCTGTTTCACCGTGACTCAATTTCACAAGGATATTTCTTTAAATTACAACATATAGATCCACATATAGTACATAAAATGAAGTTTTTAAAGAATATTCTGTTTTTAGGGAATATATTGATGTTAAACTTTATCTTTTAAGATTGTGTGAACTAATATGTTTGAATAGTGAGGAAAGAAAGTGTGACGAGAAAAATGTTTGGTCACAGTACATTGGACAGCGTAAATAGGTCACATATATGATCAGGAACACACGCACACCTACACAGGCATAGTGTAAATAAATTATGCTTAGTGATCACAATAGTAGCACTAAAATCATCTCTGGGAAAGAACAAGATGGAGCAAACTTGATCATTATTAAAAAGAACAACAAAGGTTAGCAATAGGCAATACAATTTTTGAGTAAAAAAAAAGGCATAATATATTTTGTTAGATTAAAATGGCTATTGAAGACGGGTTTATCTGAGTCACGAGTATTGTGAGATACACTCCAAAACTATTGGAATCTGGCACGTTGGGTTAAAAAAAAAAATGGTTGGTATCAGTTGGATTAAGAAATGTCCAGTGTGCAAGACAGTGTTCAGCTTCATGAAGAGTTTTTGCAGATTTACAACTTATAGGATTAAACTATTTTCAAATAAATTTCTATTTTTTTAAATTAAATTATTTTAAATTAAATTACTTTAAAAACTATCCATGTTCTTCTAACACGCCAGCTTTCATAGACAAGACTAAGGAATTGCTTATGTAAGTGGGGAAATTATTTCCCGGAACAAGAATCAGAAAAAACTAAAGCCAATGTCTCACAAAGCTATATTTTGTCAAACAATAGCATTCTCGAAATAGCCTTAGAATCACATAACGAGTCATTGTATTGTTTTGTGGCTAGGAAATCTGTTCTTAGATTTCTTTATGCCAAACATTAAGACGATATCCTTTTTAGTCATCCAGTCTGTATTTATATTGGAGATTTCATGCTAAATTTACTATATAGATATGGTGGCTTGTTGAGCGGACTTTTGCTAGTAGACTTTTTATTGTAAGACTGCTTTACATCAAGTGTCAACACTATTACGAATACGAATACAATTACAGCCATTCAATGACGTGTTGAATTACGACTTTTAAAATAAGATTATGATCTGGAAAAGACAGATACTAACTGTCTTTAGTCGTCTGCACATTTTAGCCTGGGTCGAGTCAGAAATGTGTGTAAATTGGCATTCCCAAGGACAAAATGTCGGGCTCTGTTAGGCTCCAACCCAGAAACTTTTGATTCCAAGATCGACGACCTAATTATTAGGCTACCGACAGCATATTCGGCATTTCGCTTATCTAAATTCGAAGTGCCCAGCGCATGAATCTGGGATGGTGTCTCGAATTTCTGACAGTACATTCATTTTTAAAATAAAAATAAAAAACAAAACAAGAAACGTGTGGTCACGGGTATTCTAGTATTCAGGCTCCATCGAGGTCAAAGATAACATATGTCTTGCTTTAAAAAAAAAAAAATTCCACGTTACATAGACACCAGCACTTATGTCTGAAGAAATGATAATGCACCCACACGTAAATGCGGGACATACACGAGCTCCATCTCCCCCCCCCCCCACCCCCTAACCCTCCCAAGGACCCTTGAACTGGATATAAATAGTGAGCGTAAATGAAAATCTTAATCACTGAACGGTTCTGAGATCGTAAGTATGGACAAAATGACTGTCTTTACGTACTGAGTAAACTGTTGTGAATTTTCTCTCCCTCTTTCTTCCTCTTCTTCATCTTCTTTCTCCATTCACCAATGGACCATGAACTGGGGGACGAATCTTAAATGCCCAGTCTTTTCCGGTAAAGGGGTAGACAGCATAGAGACAGAGTGAGTAAGGCCAGTCGACTTTTCCGGAGACTACCATCAGCACTTGAGCGGCAGAAATCATTGAAGCGAGTGGGGAGAGGGTGGAGTTGTTTGGGTTCTGTGAGTAGATCGACGCATGGCCATTGGAAATACAAGTACGAGCTGATTGGGAACGAACACAAAAGTGAATCTAAAATCAAATGCACCAGAATGACACCGCGGTGCAACAAAACCAGAAGAAGCACAATGATAGAAACAGAAGGCTAAAAGAACCTGAATCAGCAATGAGTGAATATAACAATAGGTTTGGAAAGGAGACAAAATTAGCGGCCAATAGTTTACTGGACTTAACAAAAAATCAATACTGACAACTCTGACACTAAACCTGAATCTGTTGACTACAATAGCAAGGCAGAATAAGCTAAAATACAAGATTAGAATCATTGTGTGGTCTAGGAATGACTGATTTCACAATCATGTAAAGGTATGTATTATTCATGGGCACTGCATTAGTTTGTTCTAATAGGAACTTTTATTGAAAAAGAAAGCTGATCATCACAAGAATAATAATTGTGAAATATTTTCAAAGATTGGTCGCGTTTGTCCCTCAGAGCAATAATAAATAAATCTATCTCTATCCATATCTGCAGCTGTCTCTAACATACATTTATATTTACAGCTATACATATAGCTATATCCACGTCTGTATCGATATCTATGTACATAGATCTATTTCATTATATGTTGCTATTATATTATATAAAGCGCTTAACTATTGCATTGTAACTAAGATTTAAACATTTATCATGATCATTCAGCACTGAAGTTAGAGTCCATCACGTGCATTATGCTTACGGCCGTGTACAAAAAATAAACTAACAACCTTTTTCACTTTATCTCCAGCTAAGATCCACCATGCTTCTATACGCCTTCCTTCTTGTCCTGCCAGCCCTGGCCTTAGGACAACGGACCCTGAGACCATTTGACGTGACAGCGGCGGAATATTTCGATGCCATTGACACCAACAACGATAACAGAATTGGCTCCGGCGAGAAGCGCAGATACTTTGACGTAATACATAAAACAGAAAAAAAATGAATATGAGCCATCTAATTCACAAATATGGACCGTCGTCTTAAAATGAACTAAGTTTTCCTGTTTACCCCACACGTTAAAAACTGCTCGTTCCGCTTTGTGATGTGGCCTGCTCGAAAAATCTGCAGAAAGATCATTTTCAAAAAGTACTTGATTACAAACTGTTGTCCGAATCTGACAAACACAATAAACAAGACAATACAAGTTTTGCATTTCAGGAATGTCAATTCCTGTCAATGATCCTTAATTATTCAATATCTTCTGATGGTGTAAACTTGGTACAGTTGAAACTGTAATGCACAGTTACATTGAGAATAATCAGAACAAGACCATGCGTGAAAAAAATGGCACATATTCGTCAGTCGGTTTTGTCATTCATACTTTTTTTGTATAAATACTCGCATAAAAATGTATTCTTTCAATTTTCTTAATGTAATTTCTCATTCGTTCTTTTTTTTTTTTTTTTTTTTAAACAAAATTGAATAGTGAGAATATTATGAATGGAGATCACAAATACGTAGCTGTTTGAAGTTTTCCAGCCTATTCTTGGTGTTACGTATATGATTATCTATTGTAATATCATCCCTTCTCGTGAAAAAAAATGTGATTCTTCTTTACACTAAACATGATATTTATAAGAGGGCTAGTGAAGGTGTTTGTAACAGAGTCGGTATTAGACGGACAAGATGCGAATAAAAAAGCATCCAAAGGGATTATTACATATGATGAGTATTTTAATTGGTCTCGGGACCATACTCATGTCAGGGGACAAACAACAAAAGATGATAGGTATGTCATTCAAAGTGACAACAAAAGTAAGAGAATTTTATAACGATTTAGTGATCCGTAATCTCAATGAGTCAACGACTAGAATATAATTCTTCAGAGAGATTTGGATGACCAAGAAGAACAAAACAGCACTAATGTTTCCTATTATTCTCTTCCCACAGCGCTACGATTCTAACGGCAATGGAGAGGTCAGTCGTCAGGAATTCACCACAGCCATCGACGCTGACAGTTCTCACTTCAGAGGTGAGAAAGTGGCCACAAAAGAAAGGAACTAACACTAACCGATGCTAATAGGGGACCGTTCGGTCTAGTTCTATTACTGCCCTTTGCCATACAAAAGAGGTGTTAAGCAAGCAGTGTAAAGAGGAACAAAATCTCTTTACTTCATGTCATTCAAAAGAGTGATCATAAAAAAATCTGATAAAATCATAATAATAATGCGAAAACATTCTCTCTATATCATTTAAAAAATATGACGTTTGTTTCAAGCAAAGGGTGCAAAAGTGATCTTTTCCCTCTTTACATTGTCTGCTCAACACATCTTTTGTGTCTGGCAGGGAGAAGTAATGGGGCTGAGCTCAAGGATCTCCAATGAGAATCACAGACTTGCTAAGCACTCATAAAGTTAAAATGATTCACCCAGAAGAATCCCTTACAATTGAGGACAATTTCAAGTCCTTGTCCAGTTTCAGCATTGAAGTTGGCTTACACATACAATCCTGACTTCGGGTCTGATCTCGGACATACTAAAATTGCCTGAAGTCCAGCCGGAGTCCAGAATATTAGGACCTTCCAAATATGTCTCAGTGAACCCTGGGATTTGGGAGACTACAATAATAAGAAAAAAAAACCACAACAATTTTCAATTATTGTTCTTAAGCGCAAAATATACCCAAATGTGTTAACAAACATCACACAGGTGTGATTGTTATCAGTTATAAATTTTCGATATGAATTACCCGGCAAGTATCATTCTTGCAGTACGCTATCATCCCACCGCCTCTCCATGGGAATTCAACAAGACACAATTGCAGCTGTTTCAAAAACACCTAGTCCATCATCATTCGCTACATCATTTTCTATTTCTTTTTTTACCTGATAATAGTGGTAAGTTAGGACTAGATTTACACACTCGAGCAGCAGGTGAAGACAGTTACGTAGTGTAAAGAAAGGACTTTGGAAAATATTAATCATATACACGTCACGAATATCTCTTTGGACAGAAAATAGCAGAAACTATTGAAACACAGTGAAGAGGGAGAAAATATATCATGAGCTGATCACATTTTTTGTCAAATGATTTTATCTGATGTCATTGAGGACATAGTTGTTGACAAAACCAGGATTTCACGCTGCTTTTGAGAAGAAAACACAAAATAATTATTTCGTTACAGATTTTTGGGGTGGGTTTTGAGGAAGTATGCGAACCGTTATATGGATAGAGTTTTCCCGACCAAGAAGTAACCCTTTTAATCAATAATTCATTATTTTTTTCTATTAGAGAATACACAAATAGTCCAAAAACATCTTTTTTGTTATCAGGAATGCTGTGAATGGCGCCAAAAATATCTGTCAGGTCTGGATGTAGCATGTTGGTTAAAAATAAAAACTTACACATACACAAGCTAAACATAGGTTGGAGCACCGTCAAAAGTAGTTCAGTAATGTCCTCCTAAACTTCCTGACTCAAAATGTTGTTTCTCGTACCGGGCTTTTACAGGCATGTGCCTGTGCTATGTATGGATCTTTACAATGATTGTCACTGTCATTCTTACGACAGAGAAATGTTTGTGATTCTATTGTTATAGACATATGACTGAAAGTGAAATACACTGTCAAAAGTCAGAAATGGTTTCCTTAGGCGCTCTATTTAACTATGGAATAATAATTTAAAGAATAACAAATTTATGCAAATAATAGCAGATTAAATATCATATAAACTTACAACAAAAACGACAGACTGGATACAAATTGCTCAGTACTTTTATCTCATTATAAAGGAGTCTATGGCATCAAAGAATCAGAAATTGGTTGAGACAAATGGATAGACTTATTTAATGATCTAGGCTTGTCTGACGCAAAATAATAGACTGGATAATAATCTAGACTTTGCCAAAGCAAACCAATAGATTGGCTTAATAAACTAGACTTTTTTAGGCAAATCAATTAATTCATAACCTTGGCTTTGTTACAGAAAATCAAGGGACTGCCCAAGATTAGACTTTGTTAAAAGGAATAAATAAACTGACTCAATAATCTAGGTCCTCATGAAGCAAGCCAATAGACCGGTTTAATAATCTAGATTTTGTCGAAGGCTATTAACAGATTGGCCTAGTAATCCAGATTTTGCTGAAACGAATCAATGGATTGGTTGAATAATCTGGGCTTACCTGACCCAGAATCATTAGACCGGCTTAACACTAAATTTTCCCAGAGAAAGTCAATAGACTGGCCTAGTAATCTAGACTTTGCTAAAACGAATCAAATAACTGGCTCAATACCTATGCTTTCCTGAAGGAAATAATGAATAGGCTAAAAAATCTTGATAATGCTCAAAAATATATTTTTATTCGGATATACGAGATGCCACATAAGCCAATAGAGTTCACAATATTTCGGGAAATTCCAGCGGCCCATGACTTGGCCTTGCCTCGGCCGCAAGTTTGCCTTACTTCTTGACTTTACCCTCTTACGGTGGGTCGGAAATTTATGACTAAAAACTCTTCACTATGAGTGACAGACTCAAAGCCTATTGAACCTAGATGCCCTCCAAATAATAATACTAATGAGGAGAGTTAATAATTTAATGACGAAGGAAAGCGTCTGACGTACTTCCGTCTTGGGTTTTTCCCGGCATATTGTTCTATTATTTCGCTCGTCATATTTTCATTCAAATTTGACCATCCCCAAGTGTAGGAAATTTCTTCATTTGTTCTTTCGTACACCTGACTATCTACAAAGTATAGTTACCCTCCCCCCTCCCCACCCGTCTGTCTCTCTCTCTCTCTCTCTTCGTCCTCCGCCAGCCCCATTTCACCCCATCCTTTTAAATCCCAAAACAACAATCAATTGGTTGTTTTCTTTTGTTTTGGTCATATTTCGAAGCATATCCTTTCCGCAGGCAAGGCATAAATCTAAGTACTAGCACTTTTGAAATGGTGTCTTCTGAATATGCGTTTCATTAACAATGATCTTGTTACTCTTGCTGAACTGGATGTCAATTTATTTTTTTTTCTTTAAGAACTCCTTTGTTATCCTCTTTTTTTTTTCTCTCTCTCTCTCATCCAGGTTATGAACGTATGATGTTTGATTACTACGACATCAACGTAGACAACCACCTGACTGAATCAGATTTTAACTATGTCCTCGACATCAACGATTTTGACGGGAACGGCTTTGTTACTAGAAATGATGAATTTATCCCGTAAGTTGCCAAGAGCGTCCACAAAAAAAAAAAAAGAAGACCCACACATTATCATACTTTTTTCATGACAAAGTTTTGACATAAGCACCGATAGTTTTTAGTATTTTTCCTATTTCTATTATTTGTTATATTCCCCAGTGTAACGAAAACAATGCTTTTCCACGAACACCAACTGTAATTCATATTTTTACCATTCACTCTGATCCCATTCTTCCTGTCAACGATACCATTGCAAATTTTTCTCACATAAAGCCTACACAGACACATAATTAGTCTCCTGCGCCCGCACTCACACACAAATGAAGACTTCTCTGACTCTAAAATCAGAACAAAAACAATGTATTTTCCTGAATTAGATCTAGCCCTGTAGTGCCAGAAGAGCATTAAAATTACTTTACGATAGCTTATTTCCGGTTTCTCGACATGGCTCGAGCTACTTTCAAGTTTGGTTGTTCATCACGCCAGATCCTTACCTTCTAGGACAAGTCACAGCAAGCTTTCTGCCTTAATAGGTAGCCGACATTACTACATGGTGACAGACCGAAACCGAATCTTAGAAATAATCATGTATCATGGCCACGATATTGCATTATATTTAAAATCAGTGCAGTATAAATAGTTCAACTGAGATGTGTCCCCTCCTTCAGTGTGCATGTCTATGTATTCCTACCATGAGAATCTATCATAGACAATGTATCAGCCAATTATTTGGAAGACATGGGTCGATTGCCGAACTTCGACGTCCGAACACCCAGTTCTCCGATAATCATGAAAATTATTGAAAGAGAATCAAGCTAAACAGTAGTTATAGTCAAGATTGTCAGAAACTGTTGCTATGGCACATTCTATGACCTTAAAAACAATGATCTAAATCTATATATAGACCAGACATTTTGTCAGTCAATGAGAGGGAAATGTGTCAATAATGTAGTTTTCATCAACACTAATTTCATGTCATAATTCCAACGATTAGTTTCTGTTGTAATTTGAAATAAACTAGCTAAATAAAGAAAGAAAAAAGTGGGTAGATCAATAATAAAAAAAAATTAGAAAATTGGTTAACAAAGAAATTAAATTAAATCTAAATGATTAAATTAGTGAAAAAAAATACAACAAACAAACAAATAATAACGAAATATATTAAGAATAATTAATAAACAAATGGTAACCATGGTAGCAATCGCAAACAGTACAAGTCAAAAATTAGTTTATGCTATATGTTTGCCTTACAATGTCCCTTGAAAACTCTGTTGTAGCATATCTTTACAAGGCGCAAGTTCACCGGCGGGAAACTGTCATAACTATATAAAGGCATGACGAAAGAGGGTTTCCAAGGGATTTTTAAAGACAAAATATAACATGACCTTATTTTGGACTAACGTGGTTTGCGATTGTTAAAGACATTAAGTAATTAAATAAATAATTTATCACATATATAGAATAAGAAAGAAATGAATTCATGAAAAATAGATAAATACATAAATAACAAATGAATCATCCATAATGAATAAATAAATAAATAAATAAATAGAGTTTTCACAAATTAAATGTCTCTCCATTTATTTATTCCCATTACTGTTAGTTTTCTTATTGTAAGCCGCTACGCTATTATCATTCCAGCTGTCCAGTCTATTATTTATACTCTCAACCCTCCTTACATCAATAATTAGAACGACAAATGATAAACAAATTGTACCACCGCCACCATAGAGATTTTTATTCCTCATTATAATAAATTGATACACTTGAACTAATGGCTTGAAGGTTGAACATATTAAAGGAACTCTGGCAATTTTATAAGGATAAATATTCTAAGCACAGATACTAACAATAAATACAATGTTTTAATCTTCTTTAATCCTTTACAACCTAGAGAAAAATAGGTGATACACAAGAACAAATAAACAGATTAAGGACTGAAAACATTAAAGGCATCCCCCAATTTACTTTATAGTACCGATTTTTAACATTTAATACAATTCTGTTGGTAAAAAAATTGTTTCAATGTAAGACCACCATTGCTGAAATTCAGGATTCGAAAGGGTTCAATATATATATAAACATGTCTGACAATAAGTTTTTGGTCTCCTCAGATACTGGACAAAGGTCTTCGAAGCTCTGGAGGATCCTGGTCTGGCTGGCTAAACTCGTGACCGTTCGAGGAGAAATACAGAATGCACTTGTCTCTGGAGATTCAAAAACTCATCCAGAGATGGGAGACCTGATTTCGCTCCTAATCGCACTAAGACATGTGAAGCATAATAAAGACGTATAAATTTTAGTAAAAATGTCTTTGTCTGGCTGTTTTCCGACATTTGTATGTTTATTTGGCTCCATGAGAAATAAGGACAGAACACAAAAGTGTTCAGAGAAGAAGAGAAGAAGAAAAACGAATAGGAGGGCAGTCACACACGCACACAAACATACATACATACATACATAAAGACATACATACATACATACATGCATACATACATATCAAATACTTTATTTCCATTCGTTCGTTCGTACATTCGTTCGTTCGTACATTCGTACGTATGTATGTACATACATACATAGTACATACATACATACATACATAGTACACACATACATACATATATATATAGTACATACATCCATACATACATACATACATAGTACATACATACATACATACATACATACATACATACATAGTACATACATACATACATACATACATACATACATACATA
>JBCEWB010171116.1:0-10208 GCA_039654565.1 Peronia peronii | reverse complement strand
GAGATAATATAATCTAGTAGATCGTTATGAAAACTCTTATACAGATAGTATAATCGTAATGGATAATCATGAAAAGGCAGTGCAATGATAGTTCTTTAATAGATATAGATTTCTATTAATTCACCATAACAATGAGGACCATTCGCTACTCTTAAATAGCCGTATAATCGTGATAGTGCAACATGGCAATATGAACGAATATCACGACTTTTAAGTGATTATATCATCCTAGTGAGTCATCATGAAAACTCTTAAATAAATGAAGACTCTTAAATAAATACCTCATCTTGAAAACTCATCGACGACCCCTAAGTAATTAAATAATCTTAATAGTTCATCATGACAACCCAAAGTATTAATCGGTCTTAGGTATACATTCCTAGCAGCTCATCGTAAATTCTAGAAATAAAGATAACTCTTGAATGATCCCAAAAGTTCATCGTTAAAGAAAGAAAAAACAACGATATTTACGACTCTGGATTTTATTTATAATCCTGATATTCCCCATGAAAACTAGAAAGACTCCATAATAACTCTAGTAGGTGTGAAGAAAACAAGGAAATAAGCGGCAATCGAAAGGATGTATAAAATTAATGAATACTGACAACGCCTGCTGTATTAATATTTAACCCTAATGGCTCATCACTAAAACCGGGCATATTGACGACTCTTGGATGGATTTTACATACTAATGTGCTCATAACACAAAGTACTTGTCAAGTGCTTGGCAAGCGATGGGAGGAAATCGACTTTGTCATTACCGATTACTTAGCTTATACCACTCAGGAATATCGACTGATGGAATTCTTGGTGATTGTTGACAGCCAGATGGAGATGAAAGGAGGGAGGGGGTGACATAGTGATAAACAGATATCGATACTTTTGCCATCATCAAATTGAATCCACCAGAACGAAAAGTACCCACTCTCATTTCATATATCTACATCTGAAGAGTTGAAAATTATAATTCCATTGTTGCACTAGATTTGAGAGAAGCTCACTTTGTTAACAATACAGAATCTCAGATGTGTTGTGAACATTTTAAAAAAACCTAACATACTAAAGGGCTCCTGGCATTGAAAGGTGTAAGGTAACATTAAAAAAGTAATGTGTCAATAAACTGTACTGTTATTTTCAGGTTTATTATTTTCTGTGTAAATCTGATAGAATTTCCTATAGAAAGCAAGGGTGGGGAAGGGAGGGGGGGGGGGGGCACATTAACTGAATGAAACTTTGACCACAATCATAGATGTCTCAGTTTTTTTTACCTTGATATCGTTTTTTTATCTTCCTCGTCATTTGTCACGAATTATTTGCTCATTCCTCATGGCTTAAAAGTTTCATTTGAAACTGCTATGTGACTTCGGCTTATAAGAAAGAAAAACTAATTAATGGTCTATGTTTCTTTGTTTGTTATTGTTGCGTTTTTTTTCCCACGGTGCCATAGCTGATTTTCAGACTTTGGTCAAATGGATGGATGTGCCTCAGTTGTCTATGGTCACCACATCTGAAACACGGCTTTCTCCCGTTCTTTCCTCCTCCTACCCTAACCCTCCCCTTCCCCCGTCCTTCAGCGTCCCTCTTCCATCTGATCTGACCTCCACATCGCCACTTAAAACCTTTGCACGGGCGGCAAAACAAAGACAAACCATTACATTCATACTGTGGTCATCTCATCTAGTTCGCGGGAACTTCCAAGTACTTACATGTTGGGGCGATCAATACGGTCTCCCACGGGCAACCGAAGAGTAATACATTATTGTTTTCGAAATGGGCCATTTATATCGTCAGCAAAATTACTGCCCTTGGCATAAGATAGATGTGGTATATACAAGTACTGCATAAAAAAAAAAGAAAAGAAAAAAGAAAAACAAAGAAGAAGAAGAGAAGATAGAAAGGAAAAAAATCCAATTTGATTTTTTTTAAAAATATACGCAACTACAAAAGTTAAAATATGTGAAAGAAATTATGATGACAAGAAGGAAATATTTCACAACATCAAGATTTCTCCCCTTAGTTTTCCGCTTAGCATCTTGCAAATGAGGAAAGAAAGAAAGAAAGAAAGAAAGAAAGAAAGAAAGAAAAGCCAACCTTTCCGTTTTCACAATGCTTGTTTTACACCTCATTCTGTCTAGCAAAGGGAAGTATTTTAGTTGACTGACAAAAAGATGGTTTATTGCTTTTTCCCAATCTCGTTGTATTTAGCGAATTTGAGCTTGTGCATTTTCCAACATGACGAAAAGTATAGAAAAGGAAACAAAAATGTAGCATCTTGTGTTTAATCCAATAGAGCCCAGGAAATGCCCTGAAACAGTGTCAAATTAATATTTGAATCTACTGATCTCAGTGTCATCCATTAACATCTTTTAATCTTTCACAACACTCAAAGCAGGAGTAAAAGTTCTGAAATCTGTTTCTGAAGTATGCTTAAGAAATTAATGCCAAGATGCTTGTGAACTGCACTCTGTGCCTTTCTATAATGAGGATCATTTCTTCATCCCCGAACTGACGGGGAATTTAATTAATAGTTGAAGTTTAAAAGGCGAGCGATAATGACTGACTTTATGTGGCTTATGGCCGGACCATTATAATTCCTGTGAAAGATGATTGTCCGAAATGTGGCCAATTTGAGTTTCAGTCTATATTCGAATTTCGCCACTCCACTACATACTGTGGAAAACTACAGATCCTATAACATGAGACATAGCATCTGGTTCAAGACGCCGCTCTAATGGACAGCATTGGCAATGAAAAGCTTGTCTTGGGGTCTACCAATGTGCCTGTCGAAGCGAACGTCATCACGATCACCATAGATAGCATAGATCTCCGAAGTTTGAGGAGTGGCGTAACATGTAATATACCCGCAAAGAAAGCTTATCTTTACATACGATTCAAACTGTTTTTCAGTTGATAGTCATCTCATGGGAAGACCAGTGACTTGTCGCCAGCTCTGAACGAAAATTATTTCCCTCCTGATTTCTTAATACACACCAGACGCCTTTTGCACACCCTTAGCTTATTGATGAAAACTAAATTTCGCCATAATTTCTGTTCGGAATAAGAGATAACGTTTTATATTTTGTGATGATATAGATAAATCAAGCCCGTGAAACTTTTCCCTGGGAGATGATGGGACAGGATCATAAATAGCGATACAAATGGAGACAACAGTGGCAGGTCACTTATTTATTTATTAGTCATTATCTACAGATATCGGCATCCCAGGCCAATCACAATTAATCCCCTACATCTCAGTATGACAAAATATAATATAAACAGCGAAGGGCGTATTAAGACTGAAAGATAAGTATCTATATCGGGGATGTCGGGGTTATTGAACTCCATGTTTGATTTGGACTAATACATGATAGCATATATATGTTTAAAAGACACGATAGGCTCCTGGCGAGGGGGTGGGAGTGGGGGGGGGGGGCGGGGGTGGGGGAGGGGCAATGAAGGTTCTCTTCCCCTGCAGAAACTTTCCATACAATCTTAATGCCAGACATAGGGTCTATTCACATAATTTAAATATTAATCCCATACAAGTTAGGTACTGTTGCTAAGCGAGTCAGGAAAACTCCTACTATCCTACCATCCTCTATCGGGACCATTGGTGAGATGGTTCTATAATATAGCCACTTTCTGCACGATATCTGGATAAGGCCGATCGGCGCAGTTTAGAATCAACTAATATTGCTTTTTATTCGTTTCTGGTGGCGTTCAAGAACACAGTTACGGTATTCATTTCGCTTTTCAACCTCCCGCGGGAAGTTATCTCAGCGGATTCGGTTAAAAAAGAAACTGATCAGGAATAGAGGCAAGCCCTACGTTTTCAAGACAATGAGGGGGTCACTTTCGTTCAGTGGCGGACATTGAACCCGTCCGCTAGAGCTTTCATCTACAACCTCTTTTCATGAAAAAAAAAACAAAAAAACAGACTAGGAGCTGTTGTAATAAAACGTCTAGTAAACTCTTCAAAGTACTCACAGCGTGACTGCAGATTTTTTGTAGCAAGAAAGCAGCATTATTAGACATGTGGTCAACCTGGGATAATGTCACCCATCTTGTGTGTGTGTAAATATATTCCTGGCTGGTAACCTCTGAAACAGCAGTTCTATCGCGCTGTAAAAGCAATGTACAGAATCTCTTAAATGACTTGTTTCATTGACCCACTGCGACCTTTTGTGGTAAACGAACAGCATTATTACAAATCCACTTTGGCTTTTTAGCCGGGGCCTAGTTTTACCTCTGAAAGACTGAACTCCCCCAACTAGCATGTGCATAATTATGCATGAGCACATCTATGTCTTTGAGGTGTGTGTGTGTGTGTGTGTGAGAGAGAGAGAGAGAGAGAGAAAGAGAGAGAGAGAAAGAAAGACAAACATAGGTAGAGATAGACAGACAGACAGACTGAGATAGAGCAGTCTTTGTGCATGTTTGAACAATGAAAGCGAAAAAGGTCTACAGTTCCTCCAGGACAATAGCATTCTTTATTTCTTAATTATAACTGCTATCACCAACCTCAGCTCCTTCTACACCCAGCGGTAGAACAGGACAGACAAGAAAGAAAAAAAGAAAGAAAGAGAGCGAAAGAAAGACACGCAAAGAAAAAAGGAAGAAAGAAAGAGAAAAGAAAGATAGGAAGACATAAAAAAAAAGAGAAAAAAGAAAAATCAAGAAAACAGAATAAAAGAAAGAAAGAAGGAAAGAAAAAAGAATGGAAAAGAATAAGAAAGATACAGACAGACAATACAGACAGACAGAAAGAAAGAATGAAAGAAGACAAAGAAAGACAAAAAGAAAAACAAACAGATATACAGAAAGAAAGAAAGAAGGAAAGAAGAAAAAAGAAAGAAAGAGGGAAAGAAAGCAAAGAGAAAGAAAGAATGAATGAAAGATAGACAAAAAGAAAGAAAAAAAAGTAAAATGAAAGAAGAATGAAAGAAGAACAAACAGAAAGAAAGAAAAAGAAGAAAAGGAAGAAAGGAAGAAGATGTATTGCTACCTTATCTTTTTGTTTGTTGTCCTGCTTATTACTGGATAATAATACCTCAGATTGTATCAGTTGTTCACAGGGCAGTTCAACGGGAACAAAAACGCCGAATAACCTACTCTCAATCAGTGAGGAACTTATAGTGTTGAACACAGGAGCGGTCACCGCCTTCACGTTAGCATGGTGAGACCCAGAGCACGTCTAATTATTGATTTTCCCAAAAACTATAAGTTCATTGTGAAATCTGAGGTCATCTTTTCTGAAGAATATATGCCGCAAGTTTTTTTTTTCTTTCCTTTCAAATGACAGCAACATTAAATCCATTCCCCTCATTCAGTACACCGTATTTATTTATTTATTTATTATTTGTTTATTTTGCGGTACAATTTCTTCAGAATTCTGGATCTATAATTTAAATGGCATTTATTCGAGGATGAAAAATGAAGTATTTTAATTGTTGCTTTCGATAGAATTGCAGTGATCCAGAAGTTCAATTAAATAAGAGCAAACCCCGCTTTTAAATATTTACCATTCTCACAATAAACAAAGATCCTTTGAAACGGTTTCTGGGTGGGCGCATTTTCACTAAAATAAGAACCCTGTCCAAAATCCATCTCATCTCCGTCTTCAGGAAAAAGGGGATTGGCTATGAAACAAGATGCCATTGAGTTGTAAAATAGCATGAAATTGGAACTTTACGGGTAACTGAGTGTTTTTGGATATAAGTATTAGAATTATGGAAATCCGTCGGGACCAGTTTTACAAAACAGAAATTTCACGGCAAATGAGGTAATAAATCTGGTGTTAGCCTGTGATTCATTGTAAAACATCTCTCGGTTTAATGAACCGTGTCCAGCAACCGTTTCATATCATCAAACCATTGCCTAAAAATGGCACAGCGAGCTAATCCATTATTCCCTTCGTCACTCTCAGTAAGCTCCCTTTTGTCGGCGATGTGCCATTAAAAGCCCGTCAACTAAAGGGCTCCAAACACGGGAACGCGGTGATAATAAATAATATCACTCAGAGTGGTCCTTGATCTAAGTCCTTAATCCTCGGAGTATCAAGGGACTTCAAAAGGTCACAATGAAACCTCTCACAATAGAAGTGCCTTTTATGTTAGAGGGTGCTCAAATCTTAAACAAACTTGTAGACAACCAAAGACATACGTATGGGGAGGGAGGGAGGGGGGGGGGAGGGGGAGGAGGGAAGAATCTCCCAATAATATAGTTTGGGATATACCGAAATTTGCCTGCTACACAAAGAATATGGTAAGCATACCATATGATGTTGTTATTTTGGACAATTTAGTTTATTCTTACTCAACAAATAATCGTTTGCTGTTTGGCTTGTTTTTCTTTGTTTATTTCTCTATTTAATTTCATTAAGCCATCTTTATTTATTATAATTATTTCATTTATTTATTTATTTATTTTTAAATAGGTACCCGGGAAATTCTCTTGGAATACGAAATTAGAGAAGCAGAAGTGCACAACTTTCTCCAAAGGTATGCTCGCGCTTTCACCACATGTGAATAAAAATAATTTATTAGAGAGAGAGAGAGACTAGGATAGAGAAAAAAGACTTCAACTCGGAAAATAGCGAGAAACGAAAAGATAGGGTCTCAAATGGAAAAAAAAATCCTGAAAAAAAAATAAACGTGGTTCTCCGTTATTTATAGCAGAATGGGATATCTGTTATCAAATTTTAAAAAGAAAACCAATATTTATTCTTATTCTGTCACTGTCATGGATTAAAATTTATAAAGAAATGGGAGGTCCAGGTTTAGACTTTTTTTTTAAGAGAAGTCAATGATTTTTTTTTTTTTTAACTGACGCGCGCGGGGGGTGGGGGTGGGGTGGGGTGGAAATGTAGGGGAGTAAAAAGGGCAGACAGGTGAAGAGAGCTAAAAGAAGAGAGAAAAAGAGAATGAGGGGTGAGTCAGAGGAAGAGAGAGAGAGAGAGAAAGAAATACAGAAAATAGAAGAGAATGAAAGAAAGGGGTAAGAGAGAGAAAGTGGAGGGAAAGAAAGAATGAGGAAAAGAGCAAAGAAAGATATACATTGAGAAAGATATTCGGAGACGAAATGCAGGGCGAGAGGAAAGAAGCAAGAGAGAGAGAGAAAGAGAGAGAGACTAGGAGAGAGAAAGAGAGAAAGAGAAGACGCAGTGGCAACAAGGAAAGAGAAGAAAAGCAGAGCAGAGGGAGAGATAACAGATGAAAAGAAACGAACTGACATTTTTGACGGCATGTCAAACAAAACTTCAAAGGACTATGACATAATCAGATTCGAAATCAGACAAACAACATCAGGGGAGACAGACAAAGGTAAGGCTGTTCAACAGCATACATACTTGGTATCACTTTAGCGTACATCTCAAGAAAGCGTTTGTAGATGGCCGATCGTTGGAAGAGAGGCATCAGCATGTAGATTGTCTTTCCCTGTTCACCCATCTCCTCATCCAGCTCGTCAGCTTCCCTGAAAATATAGTGTCATGGGTGGACGGAGGGATGGATGAATGGATGGACGGATGGATGGATGGATGGACGGATGGATGGATGGATGGATGATGGATGGATGAATGATGGGTGAGTGGGTGGATGGATAGATGGATGGATGGATGGATCGATGGATGGATGGATAGATAGATGAAGGGACAAACGGATAGACGGATGGATGGATGGATGACTGCATAGGTGGATGGACGGATAGCTAGATGGATGGATGAATGGATACATTAATGGATGGACGGCTGGCTGGATGGATGGATAAATGGATGGATGGATGGATGGTTGGATGGATGCATGCATGGATTGGTCAATGGATGGATGGATCAGTGGAGCGATGGATGGATCAACGGATCGATAGATTAATATATGAATGAAAAACTCAAAGTTAATAATTATTCGATCTTTCAATTCTCCAGAATTATCACAATTATGTAGTGACTTTTTTGTTTATTTATAATTTCAATTGATATTCTTCTCGTGTCTTTATAGAAATAGTGAAAATCATTTTAAAAAATGAAAAGAAAAAGCTAAATGTCTACGAATCACTCACCTGAAATGGACAAATTTGTCCGTGGCCAGAGGTTTCCGCAGGTAAACAGGTTGGTTCAATTTTTGGCCTTTTAACCATCTCTTGATATAGAGTATGACCTCTACACCTCGACCTGAAGTCAACCTATGATAGGTCTCGTTCACCATTTTCGGCTCCTTGTTCTTGAATTCAGGCAAACTCTTGATATATCTGAAAGAAAGTCTCCTGATTTATTTTACGCTAAACGTTTTTTTTAAATTATTTTTTTTTTAAATTTGGATAGGTTTTAGTGCATTTGAAACAAAGCCTCACGGTAAATTTGGTGCAAAATTCATGAAGGAATATACAACTAAAATTATCGGCTACTGAAACTTCCACACACTCACAGGCCCCTCATTTGAAAATTCTGAATTTCTGGTGAGTAAAGACATAAATGTTTTCGTTGCTCGCACTGATTTTGTCAAAACTGTTGGTGATCAATATTTCAAATATAAAGAAGAAAAGTGGGTTTTTTCATCATCTCTTTACAATGCTCGCACAACACCTCTTGTGTCTGGCAAAGGTAAATAAGTGTGTGTGGGGGGGGGGGGGAGGGAACAACAAAACAATATATGTTCCGACCAAGCGAAAGGCTGGAAATATCCGCGTCTATTTTTAGACTCCAAATTCTTCACAAATTTGCCTCACTTTTCGCTTTGACCCTGTCACGGTAAGTAAGGAATGTATGACTAAAACTCTTCGCTGTGAGCCTATTGAACCTAGATGGCCTCCAAATAATAGTAGTAGTGAGTAGTGTTAATGATTTAATGACGTAGGAAAGTGTATGACGTACTTCCGGCGCCGAGTTGTTCTGGAAATTTTATGTCCTACTATTGTTGTGGGATTTCGTGATGGATCGCAATACACATACGTGAGTGTTCTGTTTTTAGTAGCCGGTACAAACATTCCACCGTGGATTTCCAGATTTGTGTTTCGTCGAATATGAACTATTCACATGCATGAATCCGTGCCTTGAAGTGCCTGTCTATTAATCTATCACAACTAACCTAGCTCTTTCGACCTATGCAGGCAATGAGCCAGTTTGACCGCCTGCCAAATTACGCCCCTCTCGGGGAACAAGACATATAATGTATGCATTACAAAAGAGGGGAAAAAGTCGCCTCTTCTCTTGTAATTTGAAAAATGAGTAACCGAAATTTCTGAAAAGTTCACCATGTGCTAAAAATGTTGATTTTTTTTTTTTTCTCATCGTGATTATTTTTTCACAATTTTGGTCCCACAGAAGCTGAAAAGTAATTCTCCATCTTCACATACAATATTTGTCTTATACCTCTTGTATTTCGCAAAGGGAACTAGCTTAGCCGGCTAAAAACAAAAAACAAAAAACCAATGGCTATTATATTTTATTATATATGTTGAACATTTTATTATATATATTTATTATATTTGATGAACATAGTTTATTGCAGATCTGCAGGTCTACTTTCGGCTGCTTTTCCCCCGAGCATTAGAGTGAATCTCGAATCTTTTTAAGACTTTCAAACAGCCGGAAGAACCGCAGTCTATCACTAAAGTCTAAAATTTTAACACAAGAAAGATTAAAATAGAAGCTGCTGTTTAAGCAAGGCATTCACAGGTTTTGCTGCTAGAAACTTAATGTTTCAGAAGGATCCACTGCATCCTTTATGCTTCAGCTGAAGGAGAACAAACAGATAAAAGTAATATTTGTTGCTTCACAAAGCTATTTCAAAGACTATTTCACAATGTTATCTCATCATCTGATGGTGATGGTGATGATAACGACGACGACGACGACGTCAATGATGACGATTGGTTATAAAAAGCATAATGAACTAATCCTTGACTCCTCGTTTCTGTAACTGTTTAAAGGACGTAACACGAAGAACTGCTAGGATTTGTATGTCAAACTCACTGTGTCATCTCTGCATGCAGCTCCATTCTACGTTTATACTCCAAATTGAACTCCAGCTTTCCTGTTTCAAACGTTGTGCTGAACATTCGCTTGTAACGTATAAATTCCCAGGATTTGTCCGGACCTTGATAGACGGACTTGCCCTGATAGACAGATAGGTAGACAGATAGATAGATAGATAGATAGATAGATAGATAGATAGATAGAAAGATAGATAGATAGATAGATAGATAGATAGATA
>JBCEWB010171105.1:0-10209 GCA_039654565.1 Peronia peronii | reverse complement strand
GTTATGAATTTGTACGCATGTTGTCGCTCCTGTTTGCTTTAAGGCATATTTCGTGTCTGGCTGTTCAATATTTTGGTTCTGTAAAGCGCTTCGAGCCTTCGGGGGGGAGGGGGGGGGGTGAGGCGCTATATAAATGCCATTTTTTATTATTATTATTATTATTATTATTATTATTATTATTATTATTATTAGAGAAAAAGACTGATTTGCAACTTTCAAGAGAAGGCAGGTCCCAGCCTCACAGATTCACAGCAGACATCAAGCGATTTATGGTTGAGTCTGATTTGCGAACGTCATTAGCGAATATCCTAAATGATCACACGGGTTATTTGATAGGGAGACAAAAAATATTCAGAGATTAAAATATAACTTTTTAATTAATTGTTGTGTTTGGAAATAAGACTTCAGAATTCCTGCAAATGATCAAATTAATATATTAACATTGTACACCCACAGACATGTAATCCTTGGCATTTTTTACCAGAAAATGACTGTTTTCTACTCATCCACAACTTTCAGATAAAATGCATGAGCCTGGCATATGGCCTTCCTAATATTGCAGTTTCCTATGATTTATTTCTGCCTTTCTGTTCTAGACGTCAAGAAGTCAGGACTAGTGTATAAACACTAGTCCTGACTAGTGTTTATAGAAACTAGTCTGTAAATTTAGAACCTAGAGCTGATTATTTAGAACCTGGATAAAATCTAGATCTAATAGTTTATGTTGTTTCTACTGTAACCCTAATCCTTGCTAAGAGACTGTTTTTGAGGACACCATTTTGAAACTGACTGATTAATTTTAGTCATTTGACAATCTGGGACTAATCAAGGCAGTTCAAAGCCTTTTGGACTAGTCTGGTTAAAATGACCAGAATACTATAGAATATTCACTCCCACACAATTGTCTTATGTCTGTAATGACCCGTCGAGATAACCTCCACTAGGAGGTTGTTGAAAGACGTATTATAAAACGTAACATGTCTGTAATGAAATGTCCCAGAGTCAAGAAATGATGGGTGTGTGATTGCTGGCAGTTCAAACATGTCATATTTACAGAAATCACCAAATGTTTTGCACGTAATCTAATGTTTTATTAGCATCTCCTTTTGTTTAATATTCTCTTATGTCTATAATAGTTATAATTATCATCAAGAACAACAACAAATAAACAAACACATAAATAAACAAACAAGCAAACAAATTCACAGCTCTGAGAAAGCCAGTCAAGAGGTGAATTCATTTTGTAATTTTGAGTTAGATGCAAATCTTTAATTAATTGTCTGATAATTTTATCTGTCAAGTATTTCACGGTCTGTTGGCCCAGTGTATATGTTGTTCCCTGGCTTTACATGAAGTGTTCAGACGTTGAACACTCTTTAAAAAAAGTTTAGAGAAAAAAAACGTCTAAAGTTTCCCTATAATTCGACAACTGTTTATCATCCATTTATATTGTTTTTGCTACGATAAAATTCCAAAGAAATCAACTCATCCTCACGATGTCTGTTCTGATCCTAACGTATAATTCACATAGGGCAAATACCAGTTTAACATGCAAATTTCTTTCATACATAACCTCTCCCGGTGATATAATTTTTTGCAGCTGAGATGTTTGACCAGGCAGGGGATGACCATGGTCAAGAGGCTGCACGTTAAAGAATTCATAGCCTTCACAGATCGGCCTCGCTGTATGAGGCAAAATTTGTCCAAAATATCATTCCCCAAAATTTCTGCTAACCAAAATAAGCCGACATTTAAAGTCGCGATAGTTCTACTCTTTGGATTGAAATGTTGCATGTATATTTAACCTGTTTAACACTTTTAAACAAAGACCCCGATTCCTTGAGTCCATTTTGTTTTCTAACTGACAGTCTCTAGCCTGCGTGCGATGTCCAAAGAATGGGATTCTAATTGCTCGTGAAATGTTGTTTTTGTTGTTGGTGGTGATGGTGGTAAAAGTGGTGGTGATTATGTTTTCTATTTTTTTTTTCTAAGACACCTAAATTATGGTTACATTGACTCCGCATGTCAAGAGCTCTATAATGTCAATACTTAATAGAATGTAAGATGACTCCAAACATCTACTTAATAATCACTGAAATATTCTGACAGACAAACAAATAGATAGATAGACAGAGATGTAATCCCATTCTTAGAAAAAAAAAAGTACCTCGCTAGCACAAAAGATTCTGATTCAATAAGCAAAAATCATTTTGTCTCGAAATTTGTATATCAGACCTTGTAATTCTGCATGATCCACTTCAGTCATTTAGTGTAGGAAAACAATCATTTACGGCATCTCTTTGTACGCATTTGGAGGAAAGGTCATTTTTCTGAGGGAAACTCTAAGAATCACATGTCTGTGGATATATACGCTAAACATCTGCATGAAACTTTGAAAGTGGATTAAGTTATGCTTACATAAAGGCTTTAATGGATGCCCAAGCATTTCTCTCCTTTCATCCTCTCTTTCCTTTTTTCCTTCCTTTTCAGCTCCTTCTTTCTCTCCATATTTACTTAGGTATTCATTTACTTATTTACGTACTTACCTACTTACTTACTCACTTACTTACTTATTTACTTACTTATTCTTTCCTTCCAATTACTTACTTATTCCTTCCTTCCTTCTTTTCATCTATCCCTTAATCGTATGACGGTGGAGACAATCAATGCTGCCATCCACAACTGGACTCTATCATTAGTCGCGGTCCCATACTGCCTTCTGTGGTTCTGCCAAGCTGAGGTCTCTCCAGTCTTTGATCTTTTGCTTCTTTTTTCTGGTTTTTTCTAGGCCTATATTGTCTTCTTTTCACCGTTATGTTTCTCTTTCAGGATTGTTCGCCTCAGATCTGAACCTTTTGAGACATCACCGTGCCGTCTTAATTTCTTTATTTTGACTACAGCCAAAATAATTATCCTTGTGTGGGCCGGTGGCCTGGATCATTCTCGTTGGCACTTCGTTGTTAGATCTAATTTAAGCCCTGTTCTTTTCCAATAGAAATTGAGCACATTAAAACAGAACTGGCGACACTGGTAATTTTTGTAAAACGGGAGGGGGGGGGGGGGGCGAGCTGGGAAAAGGTCAGCCTGAAGACAGCCTAAAGCAATCAGAAATATGCTGCAGGCCTCATAGGGTTAAAAAAATATTAGAAAATCAAGTACAGCTGATGTAACTATTTCGAGAACCCCAATCTGGCTTAACGTCACCCCTAGCATGGCCAGAAAGCAAATCCAACACTCGATGGACGCCCTCGCAAAGCCCCATGGAGATAGAAAAAAAAAAAAAAATCCCTGGCATAGGTGCAAAAACTGGTATTGTCTAATTAGCATACAGATGGAAATGTCAGTTGTTTTTTTTTTAGGTGTTCAAGATCCAATTAAACGAAAAAGTTAAAACCATTATTTTAATGATAACCCGATTTGTGCCGAGAGGATTATTCATTTTTATTATCAAGTCAGAGAAGAGAAAACATCTGCCCCCTTCCCTCCCCTTTATTTTTCTACAGCTTGCTAAGCTGAGAAAAGAAATAAGAGAGTGACCTAGCGAATGCTGTCTTGCAACTGGCCCACAGAAATACAATAGTGCAGTATTCTCTTATGTTCTTCATTCTGATCCATTAACCATTTTTTTCTGTTGCAGTTTTATAAAGTCCATTGCGACTAATATTTGTTCGACGTCTATTCTTCATAGACTCTTTAACTACAATAGTATCAATATAAAGTGCTTGAAAAGTAGGTGTTCTTTTTTTGCCACAATATATTCATAGTTAACCCTAAAACTATCAAGAGCCCGATCTGTATGAATATTTGTTCAATATTCTTTGCTTATGGATTAATTTCTGAATAACAGACATCACAGTAACAAGCTACTGTCTAACTGCCCCCACCAAGTCAGAGTTCGTATTTCGTGAGCATCAACAAACAGCATTATAGAAGCATAAGCGCTCTTTCAGTTTTCTTCTGACAGATTTAGGGTTAAGTTATAACAGCGTAGGATGTAGAATGATCCAAGTATAAGAACCCCATTACTATATCGCTTACAGAAAGAAAATACAACGATGATGAGTAAATAAGATGAGTAAATCTTTAACCACATCAGCCGATTGATACTCATTGGTCAATGACAGATCGGCTGTGCCCAGTCCTATTATTTTCCTTTGCCAGACAAAAGGGGTGCTGAGCAAGCACTATGAAGAGGAAAAAAATTCCTTTGCTTTATATCATTCTAAAAGCTAACCACAAAAAAAAATTGGAAAAAAAATATATATATAACAATAAGAAAGAGACATTCTCTTCATATCATCATTTTCTGTTGTTTTTTTTTTTCCTTGCCTTTTTTTTTTTCTTGTTTTAAATTTTGATGGTGTATCTGTCAAGCAAAGGGCGCAAAGGTGTATTTTTTCCTCTTTACACTACTTGTTCAAGACCAGATTCTCTTATGAACGGCAAAAGGAACTAATGGGGCTGGGCACAACGACCTCCCGTTGCCGTCGGTCCATCCAGTGGGGCTTCCCAAGTTGTATACACAAGAGGCTTGAGCAGCACAGATATTTTCTGGCCACGCTTCATCAATTACGCTTTCGCTCAAAGGAAGGAATACGTTCCGAACTTTGCCTGGCGAAATAGCAAAAAAAAAAAAAAAAAACCATATGAATTGAAATGATTTTGAAATGATCCGTTTTGAAATGATTGTCAATTTCTCATTTTTATATTGACGAACTGCAGAGGATTTGTGGTTTGAAGAAGGGATAAGACAAAAATTAACTTTATCAGTTCTCAAAAGGAAATTCCGTTTATAATTGATGAGATAATAATTATTATGTGTGAACGTTCATTCATTCACATATGCACATACACTAAAATATTGGGAATAGCGTCAGGACACGGCAGATTCAAGAGGACAAAAAAAAAAAAAAAAAGAATACAGCATGATAACAATGGCGCTCACACATCTAATTATAAACTTCTGGACTGTTCTCGAACACTTCTTAATGTGACATATAACTACACCTTTCGAACTGTTCAGTAAAGTGGTTATAAGCGACCGTTGCGATTTATTTGTGTTTTTTTTTTTTTTTTATGAAAAGTCTGGTGAAATAGAACGTGGATGTAAAAACCACTTCATTAGTGACAGAGAGCTGTGAATAACTGAAGACAGATAGATACATAGTCGATCAGACCGACAACTAGATGGATATAAAGAAACAGAGAGAGAGAGAGAGAGAGTTTCCTTTTTGTCCCCTTGTTTTGTCACACTGAGTCGCCGAGATAACCACCCCGGAGGAGGTTGAAAGGCGTATGTAGGCCGTAACGCTTGTTTTTTTTCTCGTGAATTTCTCTTCCCCCCCCCCCTCTCTCTCTCTCTCTCTCTCTCTCTAACACACACATGCACACACACATTCTCAATTTTCGCTCTATTTTATTAAATGGGCCACATTTTATCTTCCAGCAGGATTTCTGTCACGAGAGACGTCAATGCTGGTTTATCTCAATGCCACATTCTGTCTTCGTTTTCTCCATTTCCTTGTTCTGTGGGTTATTCCATAGTAATGGTGTTGGCTCTACAAAATAAGTGAAAACGCAGTGAACTGATGTCCTCTCCATCTCAGTTGTTTCATACTCGTCCATCTGTAATGCTCCATGCTCTACAGTGCTGTCAGTAGCCTAGTGGCTCACGGTTGGACTCGAGATCTAATGTCTCGGGATCGAACCCTAACAGGTCCCGACATATTGTCCGCGGCTATAGACAGTTGGCACACATTTCCTGACTCGAGCCAGGTACTCCTCTATAGATAGAGAATGTTATTGTAGATTGAAAAGGATTTGAGAGGCCTGGTATGCTGTCTAGAAAGCCAAAACGTCTGTGAGTGTCTCTATTAGGTTTGTCGGGGTAATGGCAGGTTGTAAGGTGCTTAGAGTTTACACTTGTGTGGGAATCAGCCCTATATAAATGCTGTCATTGCTATTTTACTGTGTTACATTTTATTTACCTGAGAGAGAGTCAAGATACTAATCTATGGATAGTCTGCTTGAATTAATGAGTGATTAAAAAAAAAAAAGAGGAAAAGATGTTCCTGTAGAAAGGAAACAATGGCCCGTACAACGAACTACTAACAACAATCAGAAAATGGAGGCTTCAATGGTATGGGGCACATCACAAGATCCTCGGGGTTGGCAAAGACCATTCTACAGGTAAAGTGCAGGGAGGCAGAAGAAGAGGCAGTCACAGAAAAAGCTGGGAAGTCAACATTCCGGAGAGCGGAGGATCAGGACAAATGACGAAGACTGGTTGCTAAATCATCACAGTGCCCCACGACTAAACCAGATACATGTCAATGGTACATTTAAATACACTAAAGTTATTACCAACTTTAGCGTACCGAACTCATGTTGTTAATGAAAAGATATAAAGATACGAGAATAAAGTGAGGAGAGATTAATGGAAAGGATGGTTGTCATGAAGGTGGTTAGATCCTTTGTTTATCTTTTTGTCTGTTTGTATGCATGTCACAATATGTGTGTGTCTGTGTTTGTGCCACCTATCTGCCGCACTTATGACCTCGGTGACATAGCTAAGCTATCATTCCCTCACAGAGCACTCCGACTTCCAAGAAATACCCTGATTCCTTTGACAATTTTTACAGCTGGCCTTACGAACAAAAATAAAATAAAATAAAATAAAATAAAACTAGTAATAAAAGTAACAGCAATATTAGTGATAGAGGAGCTGTAGTAGTAGAAGGAGAAGTAGAAGCAGCAGTATATAGTTTTAGTAATAGTAGTAGTAGTAATCGCAGAAGTAGTAGAAGTAATAGAAGCAGTAGCAGTAGTAGTAGTAATAGAAGTAGACCGTATTAATAGTAGTAGTAGTGTAGTAATAATAGTAGACATAATAATAATTGTAGTACAAAGTATTAGGAGGTCAAACGTTATAATTTGAGAAGCGCTAAAACTAAAAGTAGCAGTAGTAGTAATGGTGGTAGTTTATTGGCAATAGTAGGGATAATAGCAGTCATAGTCACAGCATACACAACCGTTGATCCAAGGTCCATGGAACGACCCCGATTCCTTTCGCAGCTTTCCAGTTGAGCGCTCAGACGAAGACGGAGATTTCGCTCACGGTGTTTATTAGCAAGGCGATGGAAATGCTTCGAGCAATAAAATATCCTTTTTGACGAGCATTGTATCCGGGTAGAAGGTGGAAATATTCGGATATGGATTCATGTAATCACGATATGTCCCATCGTAAAATGAGCTGAAATTGAAACGTGATTAAATTGCATTAGTTCTAAATAGTTGACAGGCTTTCCAGAGTTAGAATTGTTGTGGTCTTGTTAATTCTGGGGCTGGCTTGATATTTCTCTATTGTGTTCGATATCTTCAAATTCATCCGTTTTAATGTTGATTGACAGTATTCGTTCTACCTTTACTGTAGAATGCATTTCTTTGTTCATGGTATATTTGTGAATTCATTAGTTTTTGGTTCAGTCATCCATTCGTCATTTTATTATCCATCCATCCATCCATCCATCCAGCCAGCCAGGCAGCCACCCATCCATCCATCCAACCATCCATCTATCCATCTATACGTCACTTCATGCATCCATCCATCCCTGCATTCATCTATCTATCATCCATTCATCCATTCATCCATTCATCCATTCATCCATTCATCCATTCATCCATTCATCCATTCATCCATCCACCCATCCATCCATCCGTCCATCCATCCATCTATCCATGCGTCCACCCATCCATCAATGCAAACACCCACCTACTGATCCTTTTATCAGTCTATCAATCAATCCATCGATCTATGCATCTTTCTATCCGTCCAACTGGCAAAGCGATTTAAAGAAAAATCCCCCATTTGTCCGATTACGTGAGAAAATAATTTCCCCATCAACGCACAGCAACAAAAAATAAAATAAAATAAAATAAACATGAAATGTTAATAAAATTAAACTTTTTTTGGAAAACATCTTCCTGTCAGCCTCGATTTAAGAAATGGTGCTTCGCAATTACCTGGGATTTAGTAAAGAAAGATTGTCACTTGCTGATGACAGAAATAGCTTTTAATAATGACTCAGTAACACCTGAATTCCTCTACTATACTGAATGACTTACTAAAGATAAAGAATTTCCCATTAAAAAACAAATAAATAAACAAAACAAAACCAAACCAAATAAACACACATTTTTCAGAGAAGAATTAACCATAAATAAAAACTATTTGTGAACAAAAATTCCCTTATTTAAAACAGGAACGCAATGGTCATTATAAAATTCCCTGTCAGTAAAAACACTTTTGACAAAAAATTTCCAACGTGAAAATTGTAAGGGAAGAGCTCCTCGTTAGTTGCTACCCACATCAGACGTATAAGAAAATGTCCACCCTTGAACATTCCTTATACATTAATGTTTCTTTATATGGATGTTATATTTCTCTGATTAATAGAGAATGCTAAAATGTTACTCCATACATAATTGTGCTAAACATCCTCCACTTGTGAAATTCTGGAACATTTGGGAATTTCAAAAACAATATGGGATTTGTTTTAAGTCGGCATTTATGAGGGAATAATAATTTGCCACCAATAAAAACATTTATGGTGAAGGAATTTCTCATCAGGAAAACATTCGCAAGATTGCAATTTCCATTTAAAAGAGAAAAATATTGTTAGTAAAGAAGTGATTATCATTATAAACATGTTTGTGAAGAGAATTCCCTTATTTTCGGAAACATAATGTCACAATTTCAAACACTTGAAAAACTCTTAAGACAGAATTTCTTACATAATAATATCTTGAAAATGAGGTAGAATTCCTCTGGCAGAAAACATTTTTCAGGAAAGACTTCCGTTCTAAATGATACAAGATAACAAAAACAAAAAACAAACAAACAAACGAACAACAAACAAACAAAAAACAAAACAAACAAACAAACAAACACAACAATAACAACAAAAATCAGGAAAGAATTCCCAGTTTAAAAAAAGAACAGAATTGTCAGGGAAAGAATTTTCAATCAATTAAAAAACATTTATGACGAAAGGATTTCCTGACAACAACTAGGCAATCACTGACAAATCTGCTGGAGCTGTTCGCGCTAGTGCCGACCTGCTAAAAGTTTCATTGTCGCCACTTCCGGTACAGCCTGCACGGCGCATGTGCGATGGCAGCCGGAAATGGAAAACGTCAAAAAAGTGCGTTTTTAAAATGGCGCCGGTTTAATTGCGTCCATAAAAATGACGGAGTCGATACTTCACAAGGAGTGTCACCGACATAAATTTTTCGCGACGAACGTCCATCTTGTTGAGCATTGCAGTATAGTTGGCAAGAGGACGTTAGTTAGTTGGAAGAGATAAATATTACTAAAAGTCTAAATATGGCCACTAATCTGTCGAAAAGTATTTGATGTGCATTATATATTAGAGTATTGATTTAGCTAGTACGCAGTTGTTTATGGCAAAGAGTGGTGGTAATTTTCATGCCATTTCTTTCTTTTTTTTTCTCTAGTACCTGTTTCTCTCTTTGCTTATTACTACGACTTCCTACCTGTCTGGCTATCTATCTACCTGTCTGGCTGTCTATCTACCTGACTGGCTATCTATCTACCTGTCTGACTATCTATCTACCCTTCTGGCTATCTATCTACCTGTCTGGCTATCTATCTACCTGTCTGGCTATCTGTCTACCTGTCTGGCTATCTATCTAGCTGTCTGGCTATCTATCTACCTGTCTGGCTATCTGTCTACCTGTCTGGCTATCTACCTGTCTGGCAATTTAAGAAAGAAGTAATAGTGATATTAAAAAAAAAACATATGAAACTCCCTTATTGCTATTTCTTTCTTAATCTGTCTCTTTTTCTCTCTCTTCCTTTCTCTCTCTTTTCCTCTCACTCTCTCTCACTCTCTCTCTCTCTCTCGACTCCTTCAGCACATAGTTCTCTTTGTCACCGAGCACCAGTTTTCTCTCGCTTCATGCCTCTCCTCTACCTGTCTCTTGTGTCTTTATCTCGCCATCTCTCTGTCTTTTCTGTCTTATCAGAAGTGATCTTGCCCTGTTTTGTCTTCTCTCTATCTTTCCCTCAGAATTTCGCTCATTCCTACCATAAGTATTGCTCTCCCATTTAAAAAAAAAAAAAAAAAAGTTAATTTCCGTATCTCATTGCCTATATCTGCTTCTCTCTCTTTCTCTTGTTTTCTTCTT
>JBCEWB010171083.1:0-10209 GCA_039654565.1 Peronia peronii | reverse complement strand
GATAGATAGATAGATAGATAGATAGATAGATAGATAGATAGATAGATAGATAGATAGATAGATAGATAGAGGGAGAAGGAAGGGTAGTACTTACTCAAATCCGTATAGACTATACCCATTGGCTGACCAGGAAAATTCTATGAAACAAAGCGAGTTATATTGTTGCTCACCCATTCCAGAGTCTATCGATCTATTGACTAAGGTATCAATCAGTTCAATACGATCTTATCTTCCTGCCTTTGCCCAGCCAATCTCTTCGCAAATGCTAAGATGTTCCGAGGAATAGTAAGATTACAGATGTCAGTGGTCACCCGAACCTACATTGTGATTCTTTATAGATATTGATAACTATTGGTCTCATAATTATGTGTGACATTTCTATGGAACTATGATTGTTTCCTCAGTTTAATGGGAAATGCAATAGGATCTGTGCATTAGATAGATTCATTGTGCTGGTTATTCATTCAAATGTCTATTAATTTTCATATGCGGCAGAATGATGAATGGCCAATTATCGGGGAGGATTAAAAGGAAGATGCGAAAACCTACAAAGACAGATAACTAGACAGATGGAGCATTATAGATTTTAAGAAGAGATTGATAGATAGACAGACAGACATATAGATAGTTTGACAGACAGACAGACTACTTTTTTCTGTTGGCTTTACCAAAAACAAAATGCTCCATAACTAATAAGTCTATTTTTTTTTTGGTCGTTTTTGTGTTGTGTATGTATGTATGTATGTGTGTGTGTGTGTGTGTGTGTGTGTGTGTGTGTGTGTGCTTGTGTGCTAGTCTAAGCGACTGCGAAGACACATGTTCTTCAGTCAGTTAATCATGCTCCACTGAAATCACAAAAGTGACACAACAACTGTCATGAGATGAAATTGTTAGCCGTAGATTATTTGGAAAAATTAGGCGTACGGATATTTGTCGTTCTGAGCTGATTCTTGTGTAAATTTCGTTTCATGTAAGTTGGCAAGGAGTTAAGTTGTACATTTTTTTAATAGTTGTTGTTGTTTTGGCTTAGGCTTGATTTGGCATTTAAGAAAGCATCAGCGTTGGTAAAGGCTGTATTATAATATTTATTATTAATACTTGATTAACGATTGTAAAAGGAAACGCTATCAAAAGGATATGAGTAAACATGCCCATTGGTATGTAGCTTGCAGCATGTTTATAGTTTTCTCAATTAAAATATCTTTACGTTAGTGATCCAAGTTTTAGAAAGACTGAGGAACACGAGATGATTTAATTGTGACCTCTCTTTAAAAAAAAGTCCTCCAATTTGCCAAAGATGATCGTAATGCTCTTTCATCCTTGATCTATTTAGATCATTCTTTTCTCACGTCCTTGACACCCACTCTTTGAAAATCTCCCTATCATTATGTTTCCACCGCTGCATACCTTGCTCAGATTAAGAAAATATTTGTCGCATCTATTTTTGTCCGGCCGCCGAGGTGATCAGGATCAATCAAATGACAGCTTGTATCGATCGGAAGAGATCAATAGCCAATAGGAGTCATGCTGGGGAATCATGAATGGTCTTATATTTGTATAGTCAGTGGTCAGCCAAAGGGTTGTATCTAGAAAGAGAAAAAACCCAAATGTTGTACATTGTGATCGGTACAAGGACAAACAAGCTCACCGATCTGGCGTATCGATAGGAAAAAGAAATGTATCAATCTCAGTACCCTATTGCTTGATCACGAACGGCAGTGTAGCACTGGAATAGCCACATCTTGTTATAAGACTTAGAATTGGCAAACGTGGTCTGTTCACAGCATTCAGCTTGTAGATTTGATCTCTCTTCAATCTTCACTCTCAGAAATTTCAGAACGCTCCCGAAGAAAACTGAAGTAACGGACAGAAATGTTAATGGTACACGGTGGACTAAAAGTAGGAAGGAGAAAGGGATGTAGCGGTTTACGGAGTGGCTGAGAGGGAATGTTCTAGTCTCTCACTGAAAGTGGTCATAAACCAGATGTTATTCATCTTTGATTACTGTTGATTTAGGTCTTGTTTTTTTTTTTAAAGCTAATATTCAAGTAAATCTAAACTTTTCTTTTAGTTTTGGGTTAATTTTTTCATGTCTGCCTGGTTTATTGGGAATTTTAAATTATACACATCTGAATTTCATTTTATCATTATTATTACATGTATTATTTTAAAGAACATTATCGCCAGCATTATGTGTGTGGTCGAATCTGTTTGAGGATACCACCCGTGTACTTTTAGGTTACTTTGTTAGCATGTCAGAGAAAAAAGCACGAAACTAGACGCATTCCATATCTATCAAAGCCCTCATTCAAAGACATACTGTATGATCGATTTATCACTTTGATTTAAACCTCATACAAGTCTTACACAACTCACGAGCGTGCAGACCATTCAGTCGCACAAAATACAGTATTTTGAAGCCGCCACATTGTGATATATTATGGTTACATTTGTACCGTTAACAAGTTAACACAAACGTGTTAGAAATGAAAAATATGCCAAACCGTTATATCACTCGGTCACCTAACCCGTCTCTATAAGTGTCGACAAAACATTTGAACTGTATGAAGAGAGAGAGAAATTCCTACCTTTATTTCTTACAAAATACGTATTTAATTTGATAGCAAAATCAATGCCAGACTATCTTATGCTTTGCTGTAAAGTGTGAAACGGTATGAATAGAGCCACACTTCATGTTGAGATATACCGTTATTTATGTCTATCTCGCGTGACTTATTCTCTGCCGGTCTGCGCTGTTTATGAATAGCGCTTTGAAATCTAAACTCAGAGCTATTATATCAGCATTTCAAAAGGGTTGTATTCATATTGTTAAGATTTATTAGGTAGTTAATAAAACTGTTTCACTGTTTAGATGTATGACAGTAAACCAATAGGTACAGATCAACATGCTGTCTACAATATCCTCTGCAAAATAATACTATTATAATAGCACATTTTGATTGCATGGCCATTATTTCTCTTTTGTCATATTAATATTGTAGTTTATCGTTTATGAAAGAAAAAATGTTATAAAGAATACGACAGGAAATGTACGCTACATTAAAATCATCCTTGTTTATTCCTTGTCAATCTATCATTGAAAAGCTGTCACGGCATATCTTTATAACATGTAAACGCGCATTGACTCCAATATTATCGATCATATACTATAGATTTCTCTCTCGGGATCTTGAACCAGCAGTCAATTTAATATCTGATTTATGATATAGTATAATAGCAGTGTGCATAGATTTATGCCGTTAACTGCCATCTCTAATGGTAAACCAAAGACCCCATATCCCATCAAATTTGAATATCACAAATCACAGAATGTTACGCGATAAAATACGAATGTTTATATGCCAACAGCTTTCCTTATTCAGCTTGTCTTAAGCACCTAATGATATTTAAAAAACAGATAAACAACAGACTGGATAATAAATTTTTATTTTACATCTGAAGTTTTACATCTCGTCATAGATTCTTTATTATTTATGATTGATGTTTTTCATAAAGCCAGAATAACATTATGAATTTCCGTTTGCACAGAAACCTTTTCTTTCTCGGCTCTTTCTCTCCCCCCCCCCTTTCCCCTCTCTCACCCCCCACCTCTCTCTCTTTCTCTCCCCCTCCTCTTTCTCTCTCATTCTAAATCTCTCTCTTTCTTGCTCTCTCATGAAAAATTCAAAGACTTTTTTTTTTCTCATTTCAAGGGCAGTCATGTAGGACCATAACTTATACTTTCGGTACTATAAAAGGTGACAAATCCTTCACTCTTTGTCAGAGAGATCGCGGGGATCAGAGGTTCCCAAGTGACATAAAGAGGTAGTTGAACGACGGTGACTAGTTGATGCGGGTAGTGTGATCCTTGGTAGAAGGATGTTTGAACCAATGTAACTACTTTCACAGGATGAACCACAAAGCCTTGCGAGAACCTTACTGTGATATGGGGAGCACTGCTGAAATAGTTCATTCGGTATAGTCATGGAATATTAGAGCTTGTTTCACTGTGTGAAGGAGGAGGCATTTGTTCATTCATCTACCTCTCATGGAGTATGTCACCTTCCTTTGTGGATATGTCATTTCCTTTTAAAGTTCAAGATATGTGTATCTTTAGGCTTTAGTTTAAAAAACAATAATTGTTTGGTAACGTGGTAGGACTTGACTTTGATGTCAAGTGAAGATTTTGTAAGTTTGGTCAAAAATAGCCTAAAGAAAAAAAAGAGGGAGGGGGGAGGGGGGGGGGTCAGTGACAGTTCGAGCAAAGTGATAGACTAATCTTCACACTTGCATGCAGTGGACACAAGACACTTGTCAATTGAGATGACGAACAGTTCACATTGTTACAAGATTATTGTTGGAAGAAGGCTCTGTTTATTTTCTGTTATCTCACGTTCTTAGTGTTGGAAGGGAAATAAGTTCTGTTGTCTTTTAACCTGTTGCGTTGTTTCACTGGAATATGTATTAACGAACAACAAACCTGCAGAAATTCAATTCATAATTTATGGTTTACAACGGTAATAAATAGCGAATACTATCGATCTTATCACAGTACATCTGTATGGAACATATACAGTGTCTCTAAAATTATAATAAATTGTTACTGGTATGAGACAAGAACATCAATCGAGATATAATCGATAATGTCAAAAAGATCGTGACCCTATGATTAATAGACGTCTAACTTCTTGATGAAATCGCTCCGCGGGACATTTTTAATACTGTGTAATTGTGTAATAGAATGACTGTGTTCTTTTCAAGTTTGGGGTAAAGAGATAGTGCCCTTGGTAATCAAGATAATAGGATATGTCTTTGATCAAAGAGAACCTGTCAGATGAAGCCTTCAGAAGGAAAAGTACCTAAGTCACAGTTTACATACGTTGAGCCAAGGTCGAGAAGGGCCAAATGAAAAATAATGAAGAGAACAAACACAATCAGAGATTAACAGTCGAACTTAAAAGCGCAAGCATCCGCAGATCATTACTTGTATATCTAGAGAAACTAAAAAATTGGAGATAAATTCTTATATAAGCGACTTGACTAGTTTTCGATCTTTGGCCTCCAATTTTAAGCCCAACTCTTGTCGTGAAATGTTAACACCATAAACATCATTCAGATCACACAATTGTAAGATACGTCCAAAACTCTTTGGGGATGAGGGAGTACACATTATTATCAAGAATACTATGTGCGGAGACATTGAAGAGATAATGTGATATTCTATTGCCTTTGAATTACGTTAAACTTTTTTTTTTGTAAATAAACTGTCTGCATTTCTGTCTACGGACTTAATTTGATTGATTGATTGATCGATTTACTTATTTATTTATTTATTTATTATTTATTTATTAGTCGTAGGAACTGCTTGATACATAAAAGTCAATTTTTATGTGGCCCCTTAGCTTGAAATCCATCTCAGTTTCTGACAAGGACAATCACTAACACCGTTTGAGTCAAATTCTCAGGAGTCTTCGGGAAGAACGAGCATACTCACAAAGTCTGTTTTTTCCTTAGTTATTTTCCAGCCATTGACTAACTTTACCCCCTTCTTTCTAATTCTATAAAAGTCTAGTTTTGGCATAGAGGTTGATCTTTTTTAATCATTTAAAAGTTATTGAATATATTAAAATATCTCGGTGAAATAGATATTAAAATTAAATGGTCTTCACTCTTCTTCCGGGCGTTAATTAGTTCAGTCAAATCCTATTTGTACGAGTAATGTTATCAATGATGCATTTCTCCATTATGTTTGTAATGCACAGGCGATAGAAGCACGTTTAATTCTAATATTTTGCTTGAAACTGCAAGACTTTTATTTGTAAAATTAATATTTCTCTTATGTCATAATTTGCAATTCTTCCCGTTTTTTCCCCGTAGATTTCCCCTCTTGTTTTTTATCTTTTATTTCTTCTTGTGTCATTTAGAACGTAATTCCTTACTTGTGAAACCCATTTAGAGCTTATTGAAAGGGGATATATTGAGTTGAGTGAGATATGCATTTGCAAAGGCATCAGGTTCTGACCAATAAGGATAGAGATTGAAATCTGACTCTGAGTCAATAGTGAAGATTATAAACTGAATAAAATCAATAGACTGCTAAAGGAAACCAAAGTCCAACCTCATATCGGATTTTTGTTTTCAGCAATGACAAGCATTTACTCTAGCTATAAGTCTCATAATAGAAGGATTCAAGTCGGTGTTAGGTTAGGAAATTGTCTTCGTACATTGTCGGATATCCCCTGTTTTATCCTCTGATCGTCCATCAACTACGGAACTATTACGGTGCATTAGAGCAACGGTGGCTTATAATTTTACAGCAATGAACTTCAAAACTGAGACAACTAAAACAAGAACAAGAACATCATCATCATCATCATCATCATCATCATCAACAACAACAACATCAACATCATCATCATCATCTACATCGACTAACAACATCGACAATAATGACAACGAGGGCAACCACAATAATAACGATGATGACAATAACAACAGCAAAGACATCAACAACAATAAAAACAACACAATACAATAACAACAAGAAGAATGATAACAACAACTGCAGCGAGAACAACAATGATAACAACAACAACAACAAAAATAGAAACTAGAAAAAAAACATTTAAAAAAAAGGTTCTAAAAGAGGTAGGTAATAAAATGAGAGAAAGAGACAAATTCTACGAGCCTGACCGTTTTCAATGATTCATTTTGAACTCGGTAGAAGCGCAGTTTCGGTCATGATGTAGACAGGCATTGTTAGGCTCCTCTACTTTGTTGAGACACATTTAGAAACAATGGAATAGACATCCTGGTAGAGATAGTTGGATTTCTCAGCTAGGGAGGCCGAAGTTTAATCTGTCACGGGTTTTTGTTGTGACATGCTGCTGCACTTCCAGGAGATAACTGAACGACATCGCCAAGACAATAAAAAAATCCAGTAACAATTTTTGATATGATAAAGGTTATCGTATGTTCGTGACAGTCATACTGATTGAGGAAGATGATTTAAACAATTTTAAAAGAAGAAGAAAGAAAAAGAAAAGAAAAGAAAAGAAAACAAAACAAAAAAAGATAAAACATGTCAAAATTACTCTGCTTGTTCATGGTTAAAGTGTTATGGCATTCCCAGAAATCCCACATGTAAATCTGGAACAACTGTTCTCATACCATTACATTATTGTCGTGTTTAATTTCCTGTGTGAAACGTAATTTCCTTTCTTGCCCATAAATTTATATTGTACTTATCAACAATTTTGTATTTGAATCTTACTGCTGAGTTCGACAAGTGTTGTGTGCCAAGTTTTTTGGTCAACATACCCGTCAGTTTGCCAACATTTTCCTGGAAATTTCACGAGTACTTCAACCTAGTAAATCTACACGATTTGCCTTGAAAGATTTTTCTGTGATATTTACAGTTTACAGTTGTCCTTGCTGAAAAAAAAATCCGATATACCAAAGACGCTTTATACAGTCCTTGCTAGTACGATGGAATAGGGTTTTAATATAAATCATGGACTTTGAGTGCTATTTGTTGTGACGTGGGGAAGGGCGAATTTTGCATCCTGAGAGCTAGCAATAGAAAAAGTCTGGATCATGGATACTTGATTATAGATGGAACCCATATTTTGTCTCCCATTCCCAGAAATAGCCGTGTCTTGTATGATGATAAATATGGTTCTGTTCTTGAATACCGTCTGCCTGTCAAAAGGTTAATGTTGTCCTGAGTGTGTGACAGTCGTGCTGATGTCCTGAGATAACAAAGGAAAGCAGTATAGAGCCAGCAGAGGTCAGGCTGGTCTCAGAGAAGGGCGATTTATCTTTCTCTCTTCAGTAAGCACAGGGTCTGTGTGAAGAAGCCTCGGGTGATTAATGTTTGTGTGTTCTGTTCTTGGCCTTGGGTGTGGTGGTATCTGCTGTGAAAACCTTTATGGTGTAGTTCTAATGTACATTCATTGAAGTGATCTGTCTATTGATCTATATGTGACTTTGTATGTTCATGTAAGTTTATGAACATCCTCAAGTTTGTATGGGCCTATCGATGTTACGCGTAAGACTGGAAGAATCTCCTAATCTATTATTAAAGTAGCAGTCAGTCCTATAAATGCATACCGTAAATACTGATGGCATCTCTGTCATCCATCGGCTTCCCCGAATGCGCTGTTGGCGGGTGCAGTCAGTGACACCGATAGGGTTATCGTCCTTCATTTTGTTCCCATTTTCGATAGCTTTACTGACCTCATGGATTCTCATTCTGTTACATTCAGTGGTGTTACCCAATAAGAGAAGCTGGCGATTTGCTCCTTTCTCTTTCTGCCTCAGTCTTGCCTTAAAAAACAGCCTTCAAAAGATCTACTCTTGATTCCGTTGCGCAGAGCCCACATACCTTAATTAATTCGCTTCAGTTTGTTATTGACAAAAGCATCAATTTATTATTGATAGAAATTGTTCCCAAGCTCTTTCAATGTGCTTTCATTTGCTTGTTCTTCTGTCTATCCAAATTCCTCGCCATTGACTCAAAAGAAGTACATGTATATTAGAATGGTCCAGAAAAGTTAAAATAGAGGATGAAATTAATATTCTTTATATTAAATTTTCAATATTTTGGAGAATGACTAGAGTAAGTTGCTTCAGTTATATGTCAGTAGATGAAGGTCGGAGAAAAAGACAAGGTGTGTGACACTAGAGAGGAGAGGGACTAAAGGGAAAGAGGGGAGGACATGAAAAGGGGGGGGGGGGCCAGGCGGCACTAAGGTTCAAACAGGGTTATGCCATTACGGAAGTTACTAAGCAAAAACTGTTTTGCCTGTGCATACTTCTGGTGACAAGGAAACACTAGATAAGAAAGCTCTCGTTTATCAATGTTTGATCTAACACTCGTGACCTCGTCAAAGTGACAGACTCTCAGAGTTAATCAACAGGCCTGGGCCACTATGGCAGTAAGACTGAACAAATCCCTGTAAACGGTAACGTCTTGTTTTAGGCACTATCACGTTTTCTCCAAGTCTTTTTGTACTGCCAGGATTTGTCCACGGCTTGGAATATATACACAATAACTAAATGAATAAATAAAATTTTTTAAAAAATAAGATAAAACAAAATAAATTGAAATAAAATAAAATAAATAAAATGGAACAAAGTAAAATACTATATGATTTAATAAATAAAAACAATTAAATAAATAAAGTTTTAAAAAATTTAATTTTAGTACATGTGGAAAGTACAATACTTAACGATATATTAAATAGATTTACGAGTATAATTTTTATAATCTGAAGAGAGATATTAAAATATACTCAATGGGATATTGGTAGTGAAAGGAACGTGATCTAATTATAATACGATGATTCTTGTGAAAATTTCATCATATCAAGTGTTACAGTGGTGTTCGGTTGTTTGCGATAAGCGAAAATTTGTGAATTATAATATGATATTTTTCACAGTCAAGGATCACTCTGTGATAATTGCCATTTTTCATTTAACCGGTGTCTGTGATTAAACGTTTCATTTGAAGAAAGGATGCATTCGCTTAACATTTACTTAATGAACTAGAAAATCTCTGACTGCTTGAGTCTGCATGAATGTTGAAAAATGCAATCAATGACCTTCACAAAAATGGAACGGCCCCCATTAAGCCTATGCCTATGACGAGAAACATACTTGAGGAAGGGTCGCTGTTGGCTAGACTTTTTTTTTCTGTACATACAAAACAACCGACCTGTAACTTGTCTCTGAATGAATATTGGAAAAGAAAGCGAGGATCAGCCAAGGGAAAGACTGCCGAGGCACGAACTGAATCTATACTGTTCAGGTCGCTTTCGCTCCAGCATGGAGGATTTTCCAGAGGCTGTCAAAGCCAGGTCTAAGATCCGAGTGACCACCTACGTGCCAGAGGTAGATTTTAGAATTCTTCACAGCGTGAGTACATATTGTAATGGATGTATATTGTAGTAGTTGTCCTCTAAGTATGTAGCTGTAGTGATTTATCATTTGTATATAGATCTTGCATGTGAATCTATGTGTTACTGTCAGATAGATCAATCGATCAATCAAAACATGCAGACAGGTACATAAATAGAAGGACTGACATTTAGACAAAAAAGACAAGCAACGTGATAAATAGATAGATAGGTAGACAGACAAACAGATAGATAGATAGATAGATAGATAGATAGATAGATAGATAGATAGATAGATAGATAGATAGAT
>JBCEWB010171061.1:0-10210 GCA_039654565.1 Peronia peronii | reverse complement strand
ATACATACATACATACATACATACATACATACATACATACATACATACATACATACATACATACATACATTTTCTTTTACTTTCATACAGGCATAAATAATTTGAGCTTGTTTGATGTCGAAAGCAGGAGAGACTTAGCATTAGATACTTTTGCTTTGCAGTTGGAAACGCATGGGTGGGTGGAACTGACATTTTTCAAGAAGGAAGCTGGGTATGGGCCAGTGAAAAGACAGCCATTGGAACCTTTAACCAATGGCATAGAGGAGAGCCGAATAACGCTTTACGTGGTAAGTTAATGATATTACAAAGCATGACTGTTTTAATTTCCCCTATTCATGCACCATGTAGATTATCAATATTTATCATCGCCATTTATGCATTTTAATATAATATCTCTCGAAGAATCTCTGCAAGACCGCATTTGGACAGTCTTAACTGGGTGAACCATTTACAAGCTTTTTTCTCATTTTGTCTTTGTTAACGATTGTTGATTCTTCTTTCATTCATAATCTGAAATATCTACAGCTTCATAAATTCAGAATTATTTTTGGCAATACATTTTGTCTAAAATATATCGTCCAGAAATATGAGATTACTTTTATATCGACATTATCAATTTTTCTTTCCTTTGACACCTTAATATTCTTTGAATGAATTTTTTGTTTGTTTGTTTTGTCTTGTTTTTTTTTGTTTGTTGTGGTTGTTGTTTTCTTTGTTGTTGTTGTTGTTTTGTCTTGTTTTTCTTTTTTGTTTGTTTGTTTGTTTGTTTGTTTGTTTGTTTGTTTGTTGTTGTTGTTGTTGTTGTTGTTGTGTTTTGTTTTGCTTTTCTTTCTTGTTGACATTTTAACAAATAGCATGACAATTAAGTACATGAGAAACTTTTTCGAGCATTGGAAAATAACTCACGATAAATAGACTCTTTAAATATTTTGCACAATAGTTACTATTTTGTTATTCAGCCAGCCATCTTATAACGTCTTCAAAAAAAAAAAAACTATAGAGATTAGATCTTGATGTTTGAGTTGTCTTTAGGTTAGAATTTTTTAATGCAAAAGTGACTGTGGCGGTGGCCAGTTTGACTGCAGTCATGTTGTATGCGTAATATCTATCCTGTGTTGTTTTCCAGATGACGCTTTGGACGTTAGAAGTAAGATATGAATCTCAAACAAAATGGTTTATGTGTCATTTGCATGAGCAAAACATTAGTTCCCAAAATGCCAATGCCTAAGATTCATATAGACCGATTTTGCCGAAGCAATGATTACAATTAGGATTTCTCTACATTTACTAGGTTGTAATGGGAAATCGATAAGACCACAGTAGCTATGGTGCAAATTAATAATACTACTCTACTGCTTGTATCTTTTTCCTCATACCCCCCCCCCCCCCCAAAAGAAACCTTGATGACTATTGTGTCAGATCACAAACAAATGAAAATGATCCTCTTCAGATTCCTGGTTTCAGTATTTGTTACATTTCTGTTGCCATTTATTGCGGCTATCTGAATGCCATACTAGAAGTGAACAGAATATTTTGTTAATCATACAATCTCCGATGATCACATATTAGCTATCGGTTCTTATTATTCATCAATCGTAATGTATAAATTAAAATATGTTGTGAAAAATGTTTATCTGCCAACAGAGACTTATTTTGTATATAATATCTCCAAGATAATCATTAACCCTGAATCAGAGGTTCTTTTCTGGTTTGCTTGTTTCTCTCAAAATATAGTACAATTTGTCGACAACCTGCATAGTCTACCTTTATAATACATTAACAGGTCAAGACTGTATGTATCTGTGGAGTAAATATAACTATGAGTGGGATGACGATACGTGCTCCAATGCATATTACTTCATCTGTGAAAAGAAAGCAGTAAGTCTTTTTATATCTCATTTGCACGATTTTCCCACAGATCCGTTAAGTTAGAGAATACCCAATTCCTTCTGATATTATAGTTTTGTGATATATTATTCAACATGTTAGTGAAGGGCCCATCTGTTTCAATAGCATTGCCAGATGTATATAGTGTGCCTGCAGTCGTTGATGATGGCTTTTACATGTAACTCAATTGACAATAACAAAACAACACTCCGCCAGCACTACAGCCAAATACTGATAAGTCCACTGACAATGCTAGATAAATGTGCTGAATACGAGAGATCGGTGCCTTTATACTGACAGCTGGCAGGAACTTCAAAAGCCAGACATCTAATTAAATAATTCACTCGCATCATAGGCGTATTATGTGCTATTGTGTTGCAACTGTTGTTGTTGTTTGTTGTTAGTGTTGTTCTTTTTGTTGTTGTTGTTCTTGTTGTTGTTCTTGTTGTTTCATAATGTGATCATTGGTAGAGATATAGAAAAGCTTCTTTTTTATAATTATATTTATTCAGGGAGGAAAAGTGTAAGTTAATTTAATTATAGACTCTAACAAATTCTTCCCTTGAAGAGAATATAGACTGACTAACTGTCAACAACTTTTCAATATGTGCGTCGATCCATAAAATAATATGGAATTGCTCAGTGTACAATTTCCTCGAACTGTCGGAGGATCCTCCATTACACAATAGAGCCATATTTATCTTGATGACAATTTAACAAAACTGGATAAGGGTCGGGAGAAGATAAAGCGAAGCCATGAGTTGGAAACAACATGGTCAGAAAATTAACATTGTGGACCCAGGGCGTATAAATAACATAAACAAAAAGATTAATAGCGATTCATCTGTCGTACATATATTAATAACACGCCTTAAAGGTTAACGAAGCATATTGTTTTCGCATTGTGAGTCAGAAAACAAATGGCTTATTCATGCTTTTAATCTTTCAGATCTGAAACTACTGACAGCAGCACACAGTTATATAACAGACTCGATGCAAAATTTCAAGCGTAATATCTTTTCTTGTTTGTAATGTTGTTATTCTCGTATAGATTAATGCTGTTATTCTCCTATAGATTTACATATAGTCTGTGTAAATACTTACATCTCTCTGTTTTGTGAAAATTACTTACACACTAGATAAGACACTCCATACTTTTTTTGCAGTCTTCCATTTCTTGATGATTCAGAAAGCATAATGAACGAGGATGTTTTCATGGCTGTTTAATGGAAATTACTCAGAATATATAAACTTGTTTTTCGTCTTTGCAGACTTTAGTTATTTCTTGAGAGTCTGGCTGATTTAATGAATAAAGATACCCCTTTGGTGCCGTGTGCATGTAAGTCTTTTTTGATGCACTTTCTTTAGAAAGAATTAAAAAGATGATTAAACGGTTTTGAAATGTGCAACTTTTTGTCCACATTTCAAAAATACTTGGTAATTAATTGTGATTATGATTGTAGTGATTAAAATCAGAAGTAGTGAATGGGCAAGACTTAATGTTGCGTCTTACAATCCAACACATGTTAGACATTAATCTTCAGATACACAGTATAGCGAGATGAAATACTACATGAAACGATCTTTAATTTACAGAGAATACAAGTATTTTATTTTCAGAGTTTTATTAAGACTAACAAACCGTTCTAGGAACAGATATTATCTAATGATGAAGACGTCCTTGTTGGATGAGAAATGACAAATATTTAGAGAAATAGCTACAAATAGTGCCTCATAAATGAAGGGATCAGAAGATTTCCGCATGGAAATGTACGCAAATATTAATTTGACCAACTAAATTGGACGAAACAAAAGGAGTGAAAAAGGCAAAGATGTTATTATAGAACAATATCACTGCTTAAACTTTAAAGACTGTGAACTCCAGCACTGATTTAATAGAGTAATTTTTATTGTTACTATTGTTATCATTGTTATTATTATTGTTATTATATTATTGTTGTTATATTATTATTATCGTTATTATTATTATTGTTGTTGTTGTTATATTTTTATTATTATTGTTATTATTATAGCGAATTATTTCGCTGATGTTGTTGTTGTTGTTATTATTATTATTATTATTGTTGTTATTATTATTATTATTATTATTACTATTATTATCAGAAAAAAGGGGGCGAACAAGTATGCTATATAATGAATATCGTCAAATCTGAGTCCCCAGCCAGTAGCCGGACTCAGGATCTGTCGCTCACAGGCCTGTATCGACGATAACAGTTGCAAGCTGTATAGTCCGAAATTAGTTGACGTTATACGACATTAGGGGTCGCCAGGGAAACTCTGAGTCACTTAAAAAAAAAAGAAGAAGAAAACAGGCTCTAAATCTTTCCCACTCCCCTTTCGAATTTGAACCCGGGAAAGTTTTCACAGATGTCAGAGAGAAAGAGAGAGGGAGAGAGAAATTGCCTGAACCCTCACCAATGGCTCTCCTCTCTCAGGATTTGCAATGTATAAACACGTAATGTAGATGAGACTACAAGGGCTGTAACAGACAGGGAGTAGGGCTTGATGAGATTGGGGGCTGGCAAATGGTTCGTTCTGAGTTCCTGTCTGACTTGGTCGGTTGGCTGGTCCCATGGTCACCGACATCGAACTACAAAAATGGGATGCAAAATATCGGACATCTTCAACTCAAATGCATGGACAGGTATTCCATTTTCACTGCTGTCTTCTTTCTTATTGTTGTTTTTACTAATCGCGTGTACAATAATGACTCATTAATTGTTTGCAGCGTCACGTGTTCCACACCGTAAACAAAAAACGAAAACCTCCCACTACATGACAAAATCACAATGTTAAACCCGGCGTTGATTCTTCATTACCCATACATGATCATAAGAGGTTTCCATTTCACTAGATGTGGACCAAAAATTGTACACAGGCTTTTGCTTTTCTAAGATCCTTCTTCCGGAAAAGAAATCTTAGTAAAATTTTAATATGCTTCAGCCAACGCAAAAAGGACAAATAGAAACAAGGTACTACCCACCACTGCAACGATTTTTTTTTTCAATGTGCATTCTCCGCTCCCGCCCCCACCCCCCTCCCTACTCCACCCCACCCCCTTTCCCTTTCTCACTAAGCAAGCAAACTCAGTTACGAGCCATTGGCCATACTATCTGTCACGGGCTCCATCGCTTATTCTTCTGGCAGATACCGGAGAGTTCAACATTTCCGAACACCTTGACTCAACAAGGCCCAGCAGCGGTAAATGAATATACGACAATATTTCTGGTATATTTGCTCCCCTGTCTTCAATATTTTCCATACAGTTGTATAATTGTTTATAGACGATACCTCTGCCTCATCCCCCCACCTCCCCCGTTTAACAGCACATAGACAAGCCTTTACCCTTTATATATCTTCCTAGAAATGTCGATACAGAAAAAAAGATAGAAAAAAAGAAACAAACAAACAAAGAGAGAGAAAGAAAGAAAGAAAGAAAGAAAAAATAAAAAAGGAAGAAAGAAAGAGACAAAGAAACAGAAAACGTAATTTTCACTGCAGTATAATATGCAGGTAGAAAATCACATACTGACAACGATTTTGGTCACCGACTATCATCAGTTCTGTTTAAACGAACCTGAAAATAAAGAGGAAATACAAATCTTTGTCCTGCTGTTACCGACAAAGCATCCTCTTGTCAGATAATGGGTGAAAATCAGAATTATTTTAGTGATAACTTATGAAAACAACATCAGAACAAGTATTCACAGACTTTAGATTTGATCATCGATGACAACCTTTAAGTGCTAGCCAACATATTTATAGTCCAACGCTCATGGAAGAATTCACATCTATATAGACGTATGGTTTTCCTTCCGTTCTATTTAATGTCTAGTCTGTCGTCACATGCAAAGATTTTAAATAGATAGATAAATAGATAAATAAAAGCGATATTACTTTTAAGAAGACTATAATCTATAAACAAGAAATATTTTCTCCAATAACGCCGCAGTGTGAAGCACAATTAAACTCATGCCCAGAAGCTTGGCTATGTGGTGAAAATAAATCGTAAGCAACGGTATAAACTTTCAGGTCCTTTTTTAAAATAATGTCTGGATATTTACTTCCTATCTGTCTCCTTGCCCTCTTTATTATGTTTATTGCAATGCCAAGCTACACTGTATTGACCCACATTGAACAGGGTGAGTCAGAAGAAACAGGCGGTCAAAGCATGCTTATTGTAAGCGGACCGCCAATTTTTAGACACTATCGATCACTTGATAGCGGAATACTGTTAGCCAAAGCAGTTCATGCGAACACATTTTACCTTTCTCAATTTAACTGACCTGCCCCTTTGAAATTTGCAGTTGTGTGTGCCTGTTTTGGATTAAAAATAGTACGTCAACATTTGTGCCGGCCTGTGTGCTATTCTGTCCTTCATAGAACTTCTAAATGCATCGAAAAACGCGGTTAGTATTTCGAGCACTTGCTCTAATTGTTCTTGCATGGCTTTTGTTTCATGTATATTTTGACGAAGTTATGACCTGAATACCAATAAATGTTATCATTTGAACTAAAAATTTTCTGACTGCCCGATGACTTCTGACTGACTTTGTATTCATTATTATTATTGTTGGCGTAATAGCAGTCACACAATGTAGACAAAAAAGCTGTAGATCCATGCCTCCCATCACATATTGAGCTCACAGTGATAAAGAAATGGAGTGTTCACAAACTGCTCTGTCATCCTCATGTGAGCGCTGGAAGATGCAGAACAAACATAGTCAATCCAACTGAACACGATTCTCTGAAACAGAAAGGTCTTATATTCCAGTCGAGATAAAATGCCACAGGAGACTGAAAGACGTAAGATAACGGTATGGTATACATACATTTTCAGTCTCTGCAAAGCTCTGCTCTCCGGTAGGGGGGCTGGCAGCTCTGGCGGCTGGCTGGTCTTTTTCTCTCAATGTGATAGATCTTTTTTTTTTTTAAATTGCGGAAAATTGTATTTAAAATGAGACAGTGAAGTGATGTGGTAGATCTTTTTCTTTTTTAAATTGTGAAAAATTATGTTAAAAATGAGAGAAAGAATTTCGTTAAACTGGGATAGAAGTGGCGTTTTAAAAAGTTCAGTCAATAGCTTAGATCCCAATGTTGTACATATAGCCTTACCCCACCTAGGATTTGGGGACCAGTAGTTGTTTTTCAAAGTGCAATTTGGAAAAAGTCTTAAGATGTATCTGGGAATGTGAAATGTTCTCAAATTCCTTTGGCTCGAAAAGTGATTGTTGATGCTGAGGAGGTTCTAACTCTGACGAGGTCTGCAGATAAAAGTATTGTGTAGCTACAGCCCCGTTGCCCATAACCGTTTTTCTTTTTTCTTTTATTTTACTAGACTTTCAAGCGTTGAAACTTTGAGATCTGTCATAAGCCTACACAGATGGGTTAAAATGAAAGAGACAGGGGTCCACTACTGATTGCTGTCCAAAAATGTGCGTTCCACCTGTCTAGGCTTTCGAATTCAGTGTTTCTTATATCAATTTCGATCTAGAAATAGATTTACGATCAAGTACCATCAGTCTTCAATACATTTTGAGATCTGAACTTATAGGTCTAGTAAATGAATCTACTTAGATCTATTCTAGGGGATTGTTTACTGAAACTAAACAGCCAGATCTGGCTAAATTATATTTTTTCAACATATTTTCAGTTGTTATAGAAATCTATTCAGTCTAGATTTAGATCAAAATTTACATTAGTTTTTAATTCTATATTTAATATATTTTAAATCTAGATCATGAGCTTGATCTCTAGTCGTTACAACTACAAAATACCTAATTAAATTTGCTTTTCCAGAGTAAAAAAGAAGAAAAAAAATTTCAACTTGGCACTACCCTCTAGATCTAAAAAGAGGCACATGCTATTCTTAAAATAAGCACAGGACATAACAAGCGGTTCTGATAATGTTACCAATATAAGAATAGTAATTGAAGGTCGTTGTGAGCAACTCTGTTATTTCCCTTTAATCAGACACAAGGGGTGTTAAACAAACATAGTAAAGACAAAAGAAAAGCACTTCTGAGCCCTTGCTTGAAACGTAATTACGTCATAAAACATTTTTAAAACATTATAGTACATAGAAAATGTTTTTTTACATTTTTTTTCTTTTTTCCTCTTTTTTTTTTTTTTTTTTTAATCAGTCTTTCGAATGACAAGAAGTTATGTGATTTTTTTCCGTTCTCGTGCTCGGTAAAGGAAAATAGTAGGGCTGGTCACGACGATCTTCTATTGTGAATCGGAACATCTTGTTCTGCCTTCAGATCTAGAATCAGTCGAATTGTAAATAAACGATTTGACATCTAGCTATTGATGTAGATTGTAATGATATAACGTCTCGATCTAGATTTCTTATACGAACACCAGATACATCTAAAAATATGCATGAAAGTATATACGTTTATATATATTATATCATTTTAGACACAGACACAGTAGAGGGCCCATTTCATGTGGTTAGCCAAACCTTAGCAGATTTGGCATTTTGCATTTGGTTGGACCCTCAGAAATTGTCATTATAAAATCACAAAACAACATTTCAAAACCCAAAAAATTGTACGCAAGAAATAATCAAAATTGAAATTATTAAAAATTGTTATTTAAATATTAAATGCAAGTCAAAAAAACAAAACAAAAATCTTTAGCATATCCCACTTCTAACAGAATAAACAGAATAATAAGGCATTTTATGTCTGTACTATAAAGTTTAATTACAATTTAATATAAAAAAAACAGAGGCTTCATTAGAATCTGTATTATCAAGAGATCCTCAGAGGATTATTAAAACATCTGAATTTCAAGCTAGCAAAAGTTCAGATCTTAGCTATTTCTTTTCTTACTGCTGAGAAGTAGTACCGGTATCGAGCCTTTAGTTGGAAACTTCAAAAACCTCCATAAATCAGATCCACAACCACACTGTAAGAAGCTCTCTCCTTTCTCTTTTGAACTCTTTCACTGCAGGTCGCTAACAATTTGAAAACCTGAAAATCTTACAGAAATCAGAGCTCTTTCATGAGACCAATGCAAGCAAGTCCACCCGTTCAGCCATTCTCTTGTCATATTTTGATAATGACATCAATATGCAGGATCGTATGGGTTCATTGAATATGTCCACCATGCCTGCACAAAATACACAAAAAGACACCCATTCTTCTTTTAACCTTTTTAAAATAATAGAAGTGAGTGCTCTTTTTTGTGCTTATTGATTAACTTCTCAAACTGTTGCTGATCTCCTACATTAGTGTGACAGCATTTTTTTATCATGTCATAATAAATGTTTGCTTTAAAACAGTTTTTATTTTTATCCATCATTTTATTAAAAACAGGAGAGAGCGGGTTCTGAAATCGCGTTTTTGCTCAAAATATTGGATCTTGGGTTTTTAGTTTTCTTTTGAAAGTTCTGCCTTTCCTGAATATAAAAATGTTATTTAAAAGGTTTATATGTCCGTTCTAAGTATTCGAAGGGTGGTTATTCAAAGGTTGGTCAGCTCCTCTGCCATCCAGGCTCTGACCCAGCCGGGGCTCTATATGCAGTGGTATTTAATCAATATTTCGCCAGTATTATGGCGTATAAAACACTCAATTATGATCTTCACTGATACTGATAACTCGAATACTAGGATTAGACGCTGGCTAACTATCTGAGGCGCTGAACACTGCCCTCCGAATATCAGCGAAAGCGTTCGCATGGCCCTCAAAAAAAAATAAATCTTTTAACGGCCTCATGAGGGTGCAATATGCCCTGCTTCTGTTGTTTCAGAGTACAGTAGTGGATTATCTGTCACAGCAAAGGCGGTCATTAATATTTAGACTTTCTTGGACCCTCATATGACTCTACTGGAGCCTTATTACAGATAGGGATAACAGAGTTAAAATGGAGGGAACATGTGAACTAGAATCCCGGGATAAGACAAAATAAGGTATAAAAAAGTCATGGAGGGAACATTAATATTTAAAGCAAACATAATTTAAAGTTGATTGTAGTTTATTTTCTGATATGCATACCAAAATTTTCAACCGACAATGACATCGCTGTCAGGCCTGAAAAAAAAATTTAAAAAAACATGAATCATTCAACGTTCCAGGAATATTATCATTGCACTAAAAGGGTCGAGTAAAGACATTATTTGAATAACAAAATTAATTTGAAACAATAAAAAAAAAAGTCACTATTTTTTCCGGAGACAGTAGCGAAATATGCTCTATTACTTTGTTTTGCCAAACACAAGATGTGTCGAACAAAAATGAAAGAAGATATAAATCATTTTGCTTTCTGTCACTTGTAGAATTGGTCATTCCACCC
>JBCEWB010171050.1:0-10210 GCA_039654565.1 Peronia peronii | reverse complement strand
GAATGTCGAGGATGGCACTCCATGGGAGACATCCCACCAATGGCGGGCTTACACCGCCTGCAGGTGGGAGCAGAGAATCTACTTATAAACCCCGGGCCCCGGGCGGGGGATTATTATCAGCAAGCGGACGGCTATTTCTTCATAGAACTTATAAATGCATCGACGGCCGCGGTCAGCATTTGGAGCACATACTCCAATTGTTCTCTACATGGCTTTTGTTTTGTATATATTGGATTTAATTTTTAAAAATGTATGACCTAAATATCATTGAATTTTGTCTTTTAGACTAAAATTGGTCTGACTGCCTGATTACTTGACTGACCCTGTATACCTCGTTCCTGTACATCGGGAATAGGCGAACCTCCGGTTTTCACGCCAAGCCACAGTTCATGTGTCGAAGAAACGACATGAGATCTGGCCACTTGTGGTCGGTAATGGCCTACATGTATTAGTTGATCCATACTCCTCTGTCTCGACGTTCACGACCCCCTTGTTGAAGGAACCTGTGTTTGAAGGTACAGCTTTTGTAGTGGACGTTGTTGCGTGCTATGAAGAATATCTATGAAGAAATGCAATGTTTTTAGACTTTGCCAAATCAACATTGGGGAAAACAGTTAAAAAAAAAACCAATTTACAATGTATCCTGATTTAACTCTTTCCTTGCCACGGTTGAAATACTGGATCAAGTCTGAGTGGACTCAAAAAGTGTTAAACATTATTTTATGAGAAATTCTTTATATTTTGAATTGCTGAACTGCATTTCTTGAAAACGAACATTTTATGACATCAGTTTTTATCCTTTGTATGCCTAAGTAATTCACGAAAATGATCAGTTTGAATCGCTGTTGGCAAGGAAAGTGTTAAAACCAGATTATGTCCAAATGTAACTGATACAATCTCGTGGTATCTCTGAGCACGAGAGTTATCAGGTACGCATCAAACAACAACAACGACAACAATAACAAGGAGGCAAAAACAAAAAGCCTGCGCCAGTCGAACTGTCTTTTATTTCAATAGAATCAGAGTGCATAACTCATCAAATGTCTTGTGTGCTAGAAACATTTTGTTTCCTCACTATCTCAAAAGTGCTGAAAACAACTTGTGTCTCTGTGGTAACAAGCTTAGTGTGACAGAGAAGACTCAGCCTGTTCTCTGTGATGTTCATATGACAAGAAAAAAACATGCAGAAAACTCAGAGACTCACGATCATTTGTGTTCTCTGTAATGTTCATGGAACAGAATATTTTCACTCAGAAAACTGCAAGAGACACCGAGTAAAAAAAGTGTTCTCCATAATGTTCGTCTGACATGTTCTTGTGTAAAACCCATAATCATCACAATCAAAGTGTTCTCTGTAATATCTGCATGACAAAATAGTCTCACTCAGGAAACAGTCAAAATTCCCTCTGCACTATTCATATGGCGTGTATTTCAAGTCCAAATGCTCACTATATTGTTCATATACTGTGTTATTCTTAGACTCCAAGACATCACGGTCAGCGTGCTCACTGCAGTGTTCATATGATGTGTCATTGTTAGACTCAAAGACACCACAGTCAAAATGTTCTCTGCAATCTTCATAAGATGAATTGTTCTCACTCAGACACAGATACTTAAGAATGACCTCATGGATATGTTCATGTAACAAAATATGACTCTGGGTTAACTCAGTCAAAGTGTTCTCTTTGGCCAGCATACGCCTAATACAAGTTATGATTACATAAGCTTTAATTATTGCAAAACATGTAACTAAAACCCTTTCACTTCCGCAAATTTTACGCGCTCTTATTTAGTGGAAAGATAGGCCAGGAATATCAATGTTCGTTTGTCATCGAAGAGAAGGAACATCACTCAAGCTTTATGAAAGTTTATGGAGAGGAACAACAGATGTCCAGTTAAGAAACAAATCAAAACAAGCAGTCAGACAAAAACATGTTTAGGGTTACGATCCTGAATCTTAACTGTCCTGCCTAAAAAAAAAAAGATCAAAGGAAACAGCCAATGTTGTCCAAAGCCATGGTTGGAATCAGTGACTTCAACAAACAAACAAAGACGTTGACAACATAACATTACTATTCTGATAAAACCTCATAACTTCAAAATTATAATCTTTTCATTTTTCTGTGCCAACCTGTAGCAGATAAAGCAATGCATGTGCCAATGAAACAACAAAGTTGAACAATTGCTTTAAAGTTTCCTTTTTTTTCCGTAAAACAAACCTCATAATAATAATGAGGCACAAGGCAGAAACAGTTTTTGTCTCTCCTGAATATTTCAGGTCATGGAAGTTATGGGTTCTTTTTTATCAGGCAAGTAACGATAGATCTACACGTCTTTTAATCAACCAAAGTTAGGGCTGTCGTCCTTGTGTGAAAAGTGGACATGTGTGGTTCTTCCCCCTCGGTTTTCACATGTGTTCGCTCAGAGCGCTTCGCTACTGGCTTTACACTGGCTGCATGCCGGTTGAAGTGGTTAGGGCATCTAGTGGAATGGTTTGTACACCAGAATGTTCCCTTTTTCTCATGTTTGCGGGTGAGAGCTTAAATCTCCGCAAGAACGTTTCTCGTCCATTCTGCTGTGTTGCCCGTCCAGCGTTTCTTCCGTCCTTTTCTAGATCTTCCCCTCCCCTCCCCTTTCACTGTTCTTTGGACTGTGGTCATTGCGAGGCTGTGGGAGTTTCCAGCGCTTCAACACAAGGCAACAATCAAAGTGTTAATGAACAAACAACAAACAAACAAACGAAAAAAAATGTCTTCAAAGTGTCGTCAAGCATAGTTGGGATGTTTATAACCATCGTTAGAAGCTCAAATTGATGGTTGAGTGCTCAGATCAATAGTTGGATGTTCGTGTCTATAGCTGGATGTTGGTATCCATCGTTGGACTTTCATATCCATAATCGAGTGTTAAGATTGCGAGTGGACGTTGGTATCCATGGGTTTTTGTTCATATCCATGGCGTTATGCTTATATCCATAGTTGGATGTTCAGATCGTATCCATTGTTTGGTGTTCATGTCTATGTTTGGATGTTCGTATCCATTTTTGTGTATTCATATCTATGGTTGGATGTTCATATCCTTTGTTTTGGCGTTCATTTCTGTGGTTGGATGTTTCTATCCATAGTTGGCTACTTCAGCAACGCAGTTGTTTGGTCATCAGCATCCTCATCCTCTTCGTCATCACCGTTGTCGTTATCCTCTTGATCTGCTTCCTGCGGTGGGTCCCCCAACCTCACAGTACGAGAACCGCTATCCTGCCTTGGCTCTGTGCCAGGTCTAACAACGTCGCTGAGTAAACGGTCGGTGGCTAAACTGTCACTGTCAGGTGGACGGCCGAGCTCGGCTGGGGCGGAGAAATCTAACAAGTGATGGGCCAGTTCAGGCGCCTGCGCTGTCTGTCGAGCCTGCGACAGGTTGTCAGTGGCGCCAGGCAGCCCGCCTGTCACGCTGCCCAAAGGGAAGGAATTGCCCGACGTCGATTGCGGCGCTTGATTATCGTTCCTGGGGGAGCCGTCACCACCACTGACCTCCCTTGATTGTGATGGTGTTGCGGCCTTTGCGGCTGTTTCAGCTGCTGTTGGGGCTGTTTTTCTTTTTCCGGCTGTTGCTGTTTTTCTCCCAGTTGCTGTTGCTACAGTTGAAGTTGTTGTTGGGTGAAATCGCGACGCGGTTATACCCCTTTGAGCGACTCGAGTTGGCTCCCTTTTGGCTTGGAATTTCGGCGGTGGGGGAATTGGGACTGGAACTGTCGTATTCGTACTTGGCTTGTGGGATGTGCGCGATGAAGATGAAGATGTGGACGATATTGCCGATGAAGTGGACGATGAAAGCGGCGTGGCAGAGAAAGCTGAAGACGTTTTTGAAGACATAGATGAAGACGACGAGGAAGTGTTAATCCTGCTTGTTGATTTGCCGCATTTGGCCCCCACAGGGGAAATAACTCCTGTCACTTTGTTGTTCTGAGGTGAAGTTACAGTCCCTTCTCTGTGAAGGTTTGGCGTGTTGTGTGTATTTCCGTCCGGCGAGATTTGGACTTGGCTTCCCTTGAGCTGAGGATCAGTAGTAGTCACTGTATCAGTCACTGGCTTTGTTCCTGACTGACCACCTTCATCAGTTCTCTTTGACCGGAAGAGTTTGGCAGGTTCTGAAGAAGTTGTTGCATTTGTTGACGATGGTAATGACCACGACGAAGTTGATGGTGGTGAAGTTTGCAGTGGTGATGAAGACACAGGCAACGTTTGAGTAAGACCAGCTGTACCGTAAGAGGAAGTTGAGCTCACCCCGGATATCGGGTCACAAGTAATTTCCGTCGCATCGAACTCGATACTGCCATGTGGTGTGGCTGGCTGATGTACAGTAACTTGTGCTGTGGTCCTATCGGTACTTAGGGTATCGATATTGTTATTTCTGATATCGAAACTGGCTTGAGGATCGTGTTCCAAACGCAGTCTCAGGTTGTTGAAAGATGACCTGACCTGTGGGTTGTCGTCTTCATCGTTAAACATATGGATGATCTTATCATCGTCGTTGGTTCCTGACGGTAGAGACGAGGAAATTGTACATGAGAGATCATCGTTTTGGTGGTCGATACTCGACTTGCTCGTATTATGAAGTCTGACATCGTCTTTGGTTTCAAAACTGAACTTGTCCATGTTTTGTACTGTGATCTTGACTGCACAGCCGGCTGGGTGAGGGACGGGCTGGGAGGTGGACTCCCGCCCTGTTTGTGGTATGGCGTGTATGCTGTGAGCGCGGTGTAGTTTCCCGCTCCTGCTGTTGCTGCTGTAGTTGTAGGTGTGGTCGTGATGAGGAAACTGATGCCGGTACAGCCTGGCCAGGTTGGGGCGGCCGCTGTGAATGTGGTTGTTCCTAGTCTGCCGATGGTGCTGCTGGAAGCGGTGGTAGTGTGGGAAGTTGTACGGACACCGGCTAGAGTGCTGTTGGTGACGTGGGTTGTGGCAGATGATATGGCCACGTCCGCCGTTACTGCTGTTGCTGTAGTGAAAACCGTGGGGATGATGTTGGTGGTGGTGACGATGTTGATGATAACGTTTGTTGTTGTTATTGTTGTTATTGAACATTATGGCGTCGCCGTTGGTTGCTGCGGTACTGCTGTGGTTGATGAGGGGCGTGAAGATGGCGGAGGACGTCGTTGTCTGGTTGCTCTCACTGCTGCTACAGCTTCCTCCTCGCCCCAGACCCCCCGGACATGGCTCCAGAATTTGGTGTAGCTGAGGGAAAGTCTTGGACCGCCGAGCCCCTTGCCGCCCCCTGCCCGTCCCTTTCCGCAACCCATCGCTCTCTTTGGCTCTTTCACCGTCGTCCGACTCATCGTCGTCATCATCATCGTCATAATCATCACTGAGATGATAGTAACACTCGCCTTTATCGCCTCTACACATCTCAATGTCCGAATTCTCGATGTCGTCGAGTTCAAACTGTGAGTCTCCGCCTGCCTCGGATTTGGGAGTCGATGCGGTGAAGACGGTGTTCTTTTTGCGGCAGAAGGCCAGGAGCAGACCAGTGGCCGAGATAGTGACCACCAGGAAGAGCGACATGAGCGCCACCACGGCGATGAAGCTGTAGTGGTTGTGGCTGTCCAGAAAGGAGTCGTCGTGATCGTCCTCCCCCTGGCCCCCTGCCTGGTGGCCCAGCTCGCCCGGCTGCTGGCTGAGCATGGACGAAGACATGTTTTTGGCTATGGCGGCCGACACGGCGCTGGCATGTCGCAGGTACTGCACGGGCTTGCTTGCCGGTTTGCCCGACTGCTGGCCAAACGGCAACATTCGCCTGCCGCTGATTCTGGCTGCCGCCATGGGCTTGGAGCTGAACAGTCCAAACAGATGCATTGTCGGCTCTCTCACCTTCTCTTTCTCTCACAGGCCTGAGTGGAGGCAAACTGTTGGCAGGGAACGAACACGTATGAAATTGAACGGGAAAAGCCTGCAGAGGTGAAGAGCAGAACGAACTCCACAGAACGTTCCATTGAGTGTTCAGTCTAGGGTCGCCTGCCTGCATGAGCTTTTGACACAGGATCCCATCCGAAGGAACACAGATGAACAAAGTTCTAGGTTGGACTTTATTGATCACGGTTGTCGACCTTTTGTTTTCTGTCTTGTTTTACAAACTTTTAAATGTACATTTATGTGAACATATATGTGTTTGTTCACAAATCTGCCTCATTGCTATAGCAGTTAAGTGCACTTTTCGGTAAACGGATTGTTAACTTCCTTGTTTTGTTGTAAATTTTGTTTCAGGCTCCAGAAAAATTTACCCTTGAATTTGCTCAAACTGATACCACGAACTTGGATCTCTTTTTGAAACCTCAGGTTTTAACTTCTGCGATTCTTTTAACAACAACACTGAAATAATAATAATAATAATTTTTATATCAGCTGTTTGGCTTTTTAGTAACTATTGAAGTCAGTAGTTTCAGTCCAGAGAAAAAGGGATTGACTTACAGAGATTTCAACAGCAAATAGTTTTAACCGTAGAAACTGCTTTGTCTTTATCCGAATTTCGTGTACCCGATCACTTTCGTTTTCCAGAATTATTATGATGATGATGATTTTAATGCAGACTAAGTCCTTTCATGGCGTAAGTTTAGTTTTTGTTTTAACTACCAGAGCTGTTTGACTATGTGTATTTGCGCATACGTCTATCTGTCAGTTGATTTGAATCGTGCAAGCACGCGTGTGTGTGTATGTGTGTGTGTGTGTGTCTGTCTGTCTCTCTCTGTTAATTAGTATTTGCAGGTCTCTGCTGAGTGGGCCTTGGTATCGGCTGTCGATTCTACTGGTAGGAAACGTCGACCTCGTAAATGGAAGGTGAGAATCACTTTGAGAAAAACCACAGACCATCGAGTTTAATTACACGTGAAGATTTCACCAGACTTCACCAATTTTTGTTCGGTGTATGCCAAATTTCTGCCAACAGTTAGTTTGTATTAGTAGAAGTCTGTCTCCAATGCTGTCCAATGTGGATGTAATATTGTGGACTGTTTTCTACTGTACACACGTTGTTAACATTGTTAACATTGTTTTGTTCACTGGAATGACGTTCCGCACTGTCAACAATTACATCAAGCTGGTAGTTCTGTCATCCGTTGTCAACAGCTACTAGCCAGAGTGGGGTTTTCTATTGTTAACATTAGCCATCTGGAGTCACGTGTTCCACTGTTAACACTCTCATCAGGCTAGCGGTTATGTTATCCATCATAAACATCTGCTAGCCGGGAGCGGTGTGTTTGTACTGTTAATAAGTATAGACTGGCGGTTGTGTCATACATTGTTAACATTTCTGTTCCACAGCGGGGTTTTGTATTGTTAACGATTGCTCGTAGGAGTTGCCTTCAATTTCTTCAACCGCTGCTCGCTGTAGTTGTCTTCTCATTGTTAACATTCACCTCATGAGAGCGTTGAGTTGTATGTCATATTCCATTCGTCAGCTGACGAACACCTCCATGTGTGTCATGAGAAAATCTCTGTACCCCTAGCAGGAGTTTGGTCACCGAGTTTTAACTGCTTATAAGCGCATCATAAACTGGCTTTTTGCTCCTAATCCACCTCTCTTAGACAGTGCCAGATTGTTTTGTATTTTTCTATAACACACTTGTATTTTGCGAGAACACGATGCATTGCTGTGATGTGCCCACTCGGCGCTCCATCGCCGGGAAGAAATTCGCGCCAGTGCCTTGTTCTAGCATTCTTTTGTAAGTATTACAGACCACATGAAGAAATGATCCCTTTGCAAAAAAATCAGGCGTGATGATAGTTGACCAGAGTTTAAGATAAGATGAACCATGTTGAGCTATCGGAAGTAAAGTTTGGTAAAGTAAACATCTCGCTCTTCCGGCACTGCAAAATCTGGCTATTCTAAGACCGAAACATCTTGCACAACAACTGATGGAGTGGTTGAATCGCTATGTCTTGCCGATGGGATGATTTGTGCTGATTGAATATTGATCTCCATGGAAAAAAAGCATTGTGTTTGAAAACATGTTCTCCCAGAAAATATCTTAGACATTCGGAGACTTCAGCCCCTGGAAGTCATTTCTGCCCAGTTTTTAAATGTTTCGCTGAATTAAGAAGCTTTGAAGAAGATCCATCACCCCCAAGACGTATCTCGATAACCGTGAGATTCTGTTGGTCAGAGCTCTCGTCTGACGTTCGAGCAATGGGTTCATCTGTAAACAGAAGTCATTCTACCGTTATCAAAGGGAAGTAAGCAAAGGCAATGTTACAGTGAATGGATGAATGAAATGAATGAATAGATGAATCGTGAAATGAATGAATGGATGAATAAACGAATGACATGCTTATTGTATTAACGAACGAATGAATAAATGACATGTTTGGATGTGCCAAGGAATGAATGAATGACAAATAACAGAATATATGAATGAATGAATAAATGAATGAACTAGTGACATCTTGTATGTATAAACGAATGAATGAATGAAAAAATAACACAAATAAGTGACTAAATGAGTGAATGAATGAATGAACGAACGAATAACATGCGTGTATGTATCAACGAACGGTATCAATAAATGACTGAATGAATGACGAACGAATAGATGAAAGATATGCTTAGATGTATCGAGGAATGTGTGAAGGGCATACATGAATGGATGAATAAATGTCATGACATGACGAATGAATGAGTGGGTGAGTAAATGGATAAGCGAGGGAGTGGTGAGTGAGTGAGGGAATGACTGAATGTGGGAACAAATGAATGAATGAAGAATGAATAAATTGAATGGGCAAATTAACAAATGAAACCAGGACTAGAACGAGTTTGCAGTCAAGAAAAAAGCAGGAGAAGAAAGGGGAAACCCCACAACAGGCTCGAGAGAACAAATGCGCATAAAAATCAATAGGAACGATCGCGAAATTAAGACAGTTAACCGGCTCCGCGAAAGGGGGAATGAACGAATAAGGAGAAAGACGCAGGAGGAAAGGGGGCGGGGGTGGAGAAAGAGAGGGATGGAGAGAAAGAAAAGAAATGTGCACACAGGGCCTAGGGATTCAGCGGGCTTTACCAGCGCTCATCGTTCCGACACTGACAGAACATGAGGGTTTTACGTGCTCGGAATGAGGGAGTGAGGAAGTCGATGGATGAGCATGGGGGTGAAAAGAGAAAATAAACAAGCTCAAACAAACAGACAAATCGTCGTTAGTTCCCTACAGCGCAGAGTGACATACATGTATTTGATGGGCGGCTAGGATTGACTTCAAAAGATGAAGGCATACGATTTTATGACCTGTTTAGCCTTTCGGTCCGAAGAAAGTAGGATTATCCCGGCCTTAAATGTGTGCCCAATTTGGCTAGAAGAAATTTTGTGCCAGAAAGTTTGGACTTTTTGGAAATTTTGCCCTGATGGCGGCGTCTTGGCCTACTCTTTATACCTTTACGATTTTTAACTGCCAAGGGTTCTTTGAAACTTTGAAAAAGGGAAAAGGGGGGGGGGAGGGTCCTGAAATATGTTTTTTAATAAAAAAAAGAAGAAGAAGAAGAAATTGATGTTTGTTTTTGTTTTCTCTTAATGACGTTTTTGGAATGTAGAGATAGCGTTAAAAAGTGGATAAGTCCATTCTACCATGTTTGACCCATGGTCATTCAACGGTTGGCCGACCTATCTACTAGGATTTGGCTCCCTATGATTGTTGTATGCAGTAGTAGATCACCACTACCGGTATTTGATTGGATACAGGAAAGGAATGCATAAAGCAGTTGATTATGACTTCTAGCAATATCTTGAGCCCCATTGTCAGGGATGGACATTACTCTGAGGTAAACTAGACTCACGATCACGCGACGATCTATGTAAGCTTTCACTGGATGCTCTATAATGAACTTCTTCCTCTTGTAGAGAGTGAAATTCTCTTTTATTTGGCTTCCTTCAGAGCCCAGTTATGGACTATCTGCCATAGTAAAGGTCAACCCACTTGGATTTGCCAGAGAAAGATATGGAAGCCACATAGAGGCCATTAAGAACCCGGAAATGACTCTATGAGAGCCCTCGTGCCGATAGAGAGTAGGAGACAATTCCAGAAAAGATATGAGCAGAAAAAGAAGTCATTAACGGAGGACTTGTGAGTGGAAATAGGTTATTTTGAGGTTTGAACCCAAATAATACATACACACATACATACATACATACATACATACATACATACATACATACATACATACATACATACATACATAC
>JBCEWB010171028.1:0-15501 GCA_039654565.1 Peronia peronii | reverse complement strand
CCCCCCCCCCCCCCCCCCCCCCCCCCCCCCCTCCCCCCCCCCCCCCCCCCCCCCCCTCCCCCCCCCCCATCACGAAAACCTATAATCAAAGAACAAATGTTTTCGTTCCACAGATGAACAGATAAATGTATATCATTTTTATCGACACTTTGTGGATTTGTGGAATTGAAGATACAAGATGACAGCTCTTGTTCAGAGTCACCAGTGGTTCTGGCTTTCATTTCATAGTTAACATGTCTTATAATCTTCTTCATCTGCATCTTTTTTGTGTAGATCACGAGTGTCCTAGTCAGTTTCCCTGATTTTATCAGGGAATGTGATAAGGAAAATTGTCCTGTTTTGTCAGTTGTTATTTCATGTGCTCATGATTCATCCATAGCCTGATCTTGAGTAATCGACTTTTTGGTCTCCTCTCATCTCTTAAAGCACACAATCATCAGTTCTCATCAGACCGAATTTACACTGTCTAAAAGAGTTCAGTTTCATTTTAGTAACGTTCGCTAATGAACACTTTGATTGAGAAGTAATAGATTTAGTTTTGGTTCATAACACATTAGAGTAGAGGTCGGTCATGCGGATCTTGAAAAAATTGTAGTTTTAACTATTTTTCTTTTGTTTTTATTTTTTTCCCGCCTGTTAGAATAAGCTGCCTATTCATCCGTCCCTCTGTTTATACCAAATATTTTCAGTTTGAGATTGAATTAGAGAACAGGCAAGTCCCACTTTAGATGTACAGGTTATTTCAACAAGTATTTTTATGAGCTGTGTAACTGAAGTTGAAACCAACACTGGTGCTGTATTTTCCAAGTTTGATCACTTATGATAGAAATAAACATCAGAAGAGCAGATTGGACACTGGCTTCATCAGCCACAGAAAGAAGAGCTAATACACGTTAAAATTGGCTTTGCCCACGGTCTGGAGAGACTTTCACAGAACAGAATAAAAATCTGATAGGCGAGTGATTTTGACCGTGTGACAGACAGACAGTGAGACAGACGGACTAGTAGACAAGTAAACAGACAGTTTAGGAAAGAGAAAGAGAGAGAGACAATCTTATGGTGAATTCAGGACTGTAAACTAGAGCATTATAACAATAAGACACTGGACATTGCCTTTCTAATCACACATACACAGGAAGATGGACCCAGCAAGGTTCAATGGAAACTGTCAAAGTTGTCTGGGTTTCTATGATGACATTGTATTCATGTCTAGGCAATGAGACTGTATGTCTCCAGGTGATATAAATGCCAAGGTATTGCATTGGGAGCTGGTTGGGGGTCGCTGTGGCCGTATGGTTAGGTGTCTGCTACTTGGCGAAAAATTCACGTCGTGGACGTCGAGGGTTCGAGTCTGGGTCCTACCATCGGGTGATGGGAAGAATTTGAATATTAGAACTTGTATTTTTTTATTTTTTAGTGATTCAACGATCTCCGAGTTTCATGAGTAGGAAGCTCGATGTCTAGCCTTCTCGAATAAGGGGGAATATATTAAGGACGTACCGTGTTTAAGTTACGCACGTTGAAGAATCCTTGACAGTTGAAAATTGGTGAAGAGTAGATAAAGATGCCGCTGTTCAGGCAAAATTTCCACTTTTGAAATTTTACCACAGAAAGATTCTTCTGACCAAACAGGGCAGGCACTTAAAGCCGAGATATTCCTACTTTCTTAGGCTACACACATAGTAAATCAGTGAGTTGGTTGAATGGGAATTCCAGTGCGAGGTATGATGAAGGAGTCTTTGACCATATAGGTTCCTTCACATCTGAAGGATTGAGCCACCCGAAACTTTCAATGGTAACCCTAGTTTATCCAGAGTACTCGGGCACTTCAAGACATTTTTTTTTTTGTTTTGTTCATTCAGACAGCAGACTGGGAGTCGCTGGGGCGGTCACAACAGTCTGACCCCGGCACCTTCCTGGTGTAAAGGCAGGCACACCTGGAACTGTGGCTTTGAGGGTCAGACTGACCGGTCCCCTTGACTCGGCTTTATCTTTCCCCGACGTCCGGCATTTGTTGTCTTTCTGGTTAAGTGTGGAAGGGTGGAAAAACACACACACGCATGCATACACACACGTACACAAGAAGGATACAAAAAAGTTAATGGTAGAGAGAGAGGGTTAGCTTCACCCAGATCCCAAAGGAGTATTGTTTTTGAAAGGGCGAAGCATGCCTCGAATCACAGGGATGAGAAACATAGCTCCTCGACACATTGTTGTTTTTTGGGGAAAAAGGGATCGATAGAGAGTAGGGATGTGGATTAAAAGAGATACATTTTATGATAGTATTTTTTTACCCTCTGTATTGAAAACACTGTGGATATACGGGCAATGTCTGGATGGATTTGGATACTTCTCTTGGTAATGAATGTAGTAAAGGGAAACACAACCCCTGCCTACATAATCGTTTTTGAAGAGGAGTAGTAGATAGGGGTAAGCTGAAAATTACAAGCGATAGTGTTATTGTTGTTGTTATTATCACTGTATTGTCCCGAAGAACCAACAAGTTTCGAAAATTTGGCTAGCGACATTAGCTTGTTCAATTTTTACCATATTGAGTTCTACAAATGGTTGTTTGCTCTTTTTTCGGTGTATTTAGTTAGTTGGCGGCAAGCAGTCTTCTTATATTCTAAGACATCTCTATGAAATGATGATCATATAATGATAATGGTAACTGACAACTGAAAAATGTTAATATCTATTCGCCCATTGTAAATCAGAAGGTGTAAAATTTTAACTCTGAAAATATACTATTTTATTTACTTTTCAAAACATTGAAAACCTTCTCCTACACAATAAGCAGGACATTAATTAACATTTGTTTCGTATACAGCAATACCCTATTTACATTTTACTGTATTATGTTTTCTTATTTGCCCCGACGAAGAAACAAGAGGGCTCGAAAATTTGGCTAGATGTATCAGTTTGTTCAGTATCAAGTTCTTCATGTTGTTTTTTCCTTTTTAAAAAAAATGTATTTGATTAGTTGCCGGTAGACAGTCGTCTTAGATTGTAAATCATCTCTATGATGATGATTATGGTAATGATGATGATTTGTATTAAAACACTGAGGGGTAATGTCTAGATATGTCCATTTAAATAAATGTGGCGATGGGAGAGACAGCTCGTAGCGGGCAAGAATATTTTTTTCGGTTTAGATCTGTCTATGTTTTATTATTTGATGAATGTTCGTTTTTGGTTTCTGTGTTGCAGGCTGGCCGCGATACTGCCGCCCTACTTACACAAAGGTCCTCCTGTCCTTCTGAACCCGGAGCGAGTGGTGCCCTACTCGGAGTCAGAGAGGTGAGTATTGCCATCTAATGTGTGGTGCACTGAGCCTTTGTTTGCTTGTATCTGTTGTATGTGTGTGTGTAGAAACACGACGTCGATCTATAGGTGCTCCTTGCTTGCTAATATGTGTTGTTTACATGTACGTGTATGCAGAAACACGACTTCGACCTAACGTGCATCGATTCTCGTTAATGTATAACTGTTTATAGTGTTTATACTGTTTAAGTGTGCTGAAATGCGACTTGTATCAGCATATATTCGATTCTTGTTAAATTGTTATGTGTGTGTGTGTACTTGTGTGTAGAAATACGTTTGGATCTATGAGCACCCGACTTTTGCTTAAGTGTATATATAAACACGGCTTTAGTCTACGCTATATCTCATTCTTGTTTATAATCTGTGTTGTCGGTGTGTAGGTGCAGATCCACAACTAGTATTTTTGTGTTGAAGTTCTTGTAAGAGGTGGACCCTATGAACTCTCTCTCTCTCTCTCTCTCTCTCTCTCTCTCTCTCTCTCTCTCTCTCTGCCTTTAATTGTGCAATTTTATTCGACTTGTTTTATAATTGTATCATTATGTTGAGGATACCAGTGTGGGGGTTCAAATGAACAATTGTGTCTGTAGTCCCCGTCGCCGTCTTTCTGCCTCTCTCTCACTCTCTTTTTTTTCTCTCTCTGTCTGCCTGACTGCTTGTGTGGCTGTTATTATTTTTTTTTTTGCCATGTACCTACCTACCTATCTACCTACCTACCTACCTGCCTACGTACCTACCTACCTACTTACATACCAACCTACATACCAACATACGTGCCTGCCTGCTTGCCAGTCTGCCTCATATATACCTCAGCAAACCTGTATATCTGTCCATCTGTTTTTCTGTCTGTCTGTTCGTCTATCTGCCTGTGCATCTGTTCAGTCTATCCATTTTGGTATAGATGGTCCCTTGTCTATCTGTATATATGTATACAGCAGACATTCTCTCTACTGTCTCCACTGCTCGATATTGCAACATCATGCAAAAACCTTCGCTACCTGGCATTCTTGGCATTCTGCCTGGGCCTCCTTTTTTTCTCTTTTGACTTTTGTCGCTGTTTTGTTTCGCATTTTGTCTTGTGCATCTTTTATCACTGTGGAATCATGCTTGCCAAAACGCTCTTTTCATCACAGTGTAATTCCTTCCCTATCGATTTAAATACACAGTTTGAACAGACTACACATGTTATGAAAACCGACATTGTTTCACAGTTTGTCAAAAGGAGAGGTTGCTAAATCAGACTGCGATTTTCGAAACAGCGTTTTCCGAAAAAAGAATGCTCTTTGCCAGAATATTTTAGTCCAATGAAACCATACCGTTAATCCAGTGCGAGAGAGCGCCTTTGCTCTCTTTTGTTTGCGGTGTCATTTGGCATTGCAAAAACGAGCGGGGAATTGCGCCCTGGGACATAATATTGTTAGGCTTCCTTATCGTGGAAACACCCCCCCCCCCCCTCAAAGTTTGACAAGAACATCTGCACCATATAATAGTAAAGTTGTGAAGGAACTGTTTCGGGGTCGCCGAGGCCATGTGGTTTGGCATCCGCTCCGTGGTGAACAATTCACGTCGTGGGTTGCAGGATCTTCCATCGGGTTGCCATCGGGAAATGGCAAGGATATGAAGATCGAAATCTGAACTTTTTCAGTGATTCAACAGTCCTCTGGCTTCTTGGGTAGGGAAGACTGACGCCTAGCCTTCTGGGATAAAGGCGACTATAGTTTGGAGGTCCCGTGTATACGTTAAGCACGTTGACGAACTCCTGGCAGTTCAAAAATCGACGAAGAATAGGCGCAGTGCCGCTATCAGGACAAAATTTCAAAATTTTCCAGAAGAAAGAGGCGTCAGAGGAAGGAATTTGGCTCAATAATGCTATTGGTTGTTTCGAAATTGTAAGATTTAGAAACAAAGGCAAATGGGATTTCATGGTATGTGTGTGATGTGGGTGTGTTGATGGGACGTATTTACTGAAGATTAGTCATAATATCTTGAGCCGGTACAAGCCCAGCAGGCCCATCAGTATGAGAACGCTGTTCTTTCATTACCATGTCCAACTTCTAGAACGAACTTCCACCTCTCCTGGCTTCTATTGGGTTTTCGTCTTTTATCACTTTCTTTAGTTTTCTTTCTTTTTCTTTCCCCCTTTCTTTTTTCCCCTCTCTTTCTTTTGTTCTTTCTTTTTCTTCCTTTCTTTTTTTCCTTTCTTTCTTTCTTTCCTTCTTTCCTTCTTATACGTTGGAAAGAAACATGGAAAAATACACGAATATAACAAGCTGTTTCAAATTCCAAGTACGCGTGCACTGTGAGAGATGATGATGTTATGTGAACGGAGCATGAAATTAAAAGGGGGTGGGGAGAGTTGGAAGAAGCAGAAATTAATTAAATACAATGTTTTTAATCCGAGGAAATTGATAGAACACGTGGGTTTACATAGCATAATATACTCACGTAGAATGCTAATGAGCTTGAGCGCAGAATTATGGGCGAGCAAGGCACGTCAATTTTTTTTTTTTTCATTATATTATTTCATGCTTCGGTTTTAGCGTTTTAACAGGCTTGAACGGCTTGCGAGATATCGATTATTTCCGTTTACTGTTTTGTTTTATTCTATCTCTCTTTCTATCTTTCTTTCTTTCTCTTCGCCTGGACTGCCTCGTTAATTAGCTCTCAGGTTTGATGGGCAAGGAAAGCAGCAGAATAGAAATATGGAGAGCGTGATCCCTGACCGGATCAATGCCGACATGTTTGCGATGATTAATTTTACCTTGGCCATACTTACCGTGCTGCAGTTTACGCAGAGCTTGCGTGCATTTACCATGTGGACCGGTACAGGATGCACGTCAGTCGTAGATTCTCACAATGGGAAGATGTTACGAAGGAACTGGGAATATATAAAATTCTCAGGCTCTAGTGTTTCAGAACGAGGGAGAAGCATATTATAGTATGAGAAACTTTGTTTGGCACAGGGTGAATGGATGGGATATGTTGGTTGGAAGGAAGGAGAGAGAGAGAGACAGATCGAAAGAGAGGGATTGGTTGGAGAGAGAAGAATGGGAATGATACTGGGAAGAAGAGTTTGAGTTTGAGAGAAGCGAGATTAATAACAGTACGAAAAGAAAGATAGATCTGTAGCAAAAGTTTGGTGGATAAATGTGGAAACTCGACTTTTCCCGTGGGCAGCTCGCAGAGAGTTTGTTATCTTAGAGAGAAAGAAATGAAGCAGAAAGTGTCATGATTGTGTATGTAGAGTTATTTGGCTGTTGTATGGTTATAGATCATATAGCTCATCCCTTTCGGGAGAAAGAGTCCGGGGGGGAGGGGGGGGGGGGGCTGCTGCTGCTACACTCCTGATCGTCTCATCTGATCGCATAGTTTGCGGTCATTTAAGTTTTAGGACTTGCGATGAGAGAGGCAGCCTCCAGTCTTGTCCACTAAGCCCTATTGTCCATCCACTTCTTCCTCTGACTTCCCGGCTCATGCTCTCGCTGAAGCCGTAAATGGTTCCTTGGGGAGAGAGAGCTAACATAATAAAGACCTGAAAGGCTTTATCTTAACCTTAAAGAGTGTCAATGAGCTGATCTGGTTAAAGACTCGATCGCTTTACTTTGTGTTTGAACTACTTTCCAAAATATTGTGCTCTAGTAAGTTAATACTGATCCTAATATTGGTTTTGACCATAGATTTGTCAGTTTTTGTTTGTTTGTTTGTTTTGTTTTTGTCTTTTTTTTTTTCCAACATGAATGAATGTCGTTGAAGAAATCCTGATATTTCAGGAGTCTTTTTTACTGACCTTGTGGGAGTGAAGACACCATACGAAGACGTTTGTATATAATGACTGAGTGAGTCTGTATAAAACATTAGGACAATTAGACTTATTTATGCGTTATAGCCCTTCAATCCTAAGACAGTGAAATTACCTTGACTTCAACATTGTGAAGTAGAAGTTTGGAATTTGGAAATTTTGCCCTACAAACGACGTCTCCGCCTACTTTTCATGCAATTTTAACTGTCCAGGGTTCTTTGACATGCATAACGTACTCACTAGACCTCCGAAATACACTATCCCTTATCCGAGAAGACTAAAAGTCAAGTTTCCCGATCCAAAAAGCCAAGCAACTATTGAGTCACAAATGCAGGTTGTAATCTTCGAATCGTACCCATCCCTTCGTAGGATTCGAATTTCGAACCCGCGACGTTTTCGCCTAACCATACGTTGTACGGCCAAGGCCCAAAGGCTCGAGGTACTTTACAGAACCAAAGGAATTTACAGTCTCACACACAGAATATGCAAACTTGACCAAAAGCATACATACATCATACCCATAACGTAATCCGAGATTGGGACTGATATGTTCTTATGGGGTAATATATCCGGATCCGGTCTCTTATTTGGTATACAAGTCAGCTTGGCCTTTGGTCAGACACAGATTTATACTTTTGATCGTATGTGCTTGTTCGTTGACGCTCTGGGGCGCCGTCATAACGAAAACCAGCTTGTTTACATTGTCGCCTTTTCGGGATTTGATTTTTATTTTTTGTTCGTTGAATTATTCTCACCAGGCGGGTCTATGGCATTCCTTTACCTCTGCGGCTCGCCACAGCGACTAGGAATAGCAAGCGGTTATATTAGTCACCAGCCCTTATCTCTGTGGCATATCTTTTTTTTTTTCTGCTTGGTTCTTCCTCGGCGTCTGGCCACGTGGTATTTATGTCTTCCTGTCTGTCACAGGTGCAGACTTTTTTGCTGGTTGTATGCATATCGCAGACTTCTTCTTACGACTGTCGTGGAAAGCATAGAATAAGAGTGGCCTCATTCGATCTTGGCGCAGACTGATCGTATATACACAAATAATAACATTATCGTCAACAATGTGCAAGGAAGCGAAATACGTTGAAGTTAATAACAAAGACGAAAACCAGATATGCTCAAAAAGCGCCCCACCCCCCATTATATTTAAGTCTGCATTTGTTGTTGTTGTTGTTGTGTGCTCCCATTAGTGAACAGCCTTCCTTGAATGTATTCCATGTACAAAGTATAGATCTCTAACTCGTAAAAGGGACAGTTTGGTTGTCCTAAAGTTCATATTTTGCACCTTCAGAAAGTATCCAGCATTTATATTTTTCATTTTTAAAAATTTATTACTATTGTTTAAACTTTATTGTAAATAAGGCCAGTGTCCTGACTTGTTCTCAATATTGCATTCAAACTGATTGATGTCAGTTTGTCCAACGTTCACTCTCTCTCTCTCTCTTTCTGTCTTGCCCCTCCCCACCTGTATCCTCTCATTTTTCTCCTTCCATCGCTCTTCCCATCCCCATATGTAACTAGTCTAAAAGAAAAAAAGTTATGTACGTGCAGCTACAGCCAGAATAATAGTTTGTCTTTAATAATTCCATGTAAAAGCGACAGATGGGTTATTTTTTTTTCTTTCATTATGTATGTAGCTTTTCAGTCCCAAGAAAGTAGATTATATCAACTACAATTTTTGGGATGAAAAGTTTTGTGGGTAGATATTTGAAATTCGCAAAATTTTGCGCGATCAGTGGCGTCTCTGCCTATTCTTCATCGATTTTGAACTGCCAACGATTTTTTTTTTTTAATGAGCGTAATTTACACACGTGACCTCCGGAACGTATTCATCTTTATCCGAGAAGGTTGGACGTCGGGTTTCCCTACGCATGAAGCTAAGAGATCTCAGTCATTGAAAAAAAAAAATACAGGTTCTAATATTAAAATCCTTCCCATTCCCCGATTGTAGGATCTGAGACTCGAATCAGAGACGTCCACAACGTGACTTTTTTCTCCGAGTAGCAACGCCTAATCACACAGCCGCGGCAACTCAGGTGGATCAGCTTTATGATAGAGAAGTCAGCGACCACGCGCACATCAAAACATAATATGGTGGACATGCATATAGCATGCCTAGAGGTTGATAAGGCTGTGTACGTGTTATTCTGAATGTGCGCGCGCGCATAATTATGTGTGTGCCATAAACAGACCGTTTGCCGTGTCACTTTTGACAACCATGCGACAATACATCAGACAGCCCTTCATCCTCTACACCCCCCCCCCCCCCACCTTTTTACAAATTCGTTGTTTCTGTCTATCTCTTTTTGTCTTGAACTTTCTGTTCTCACAATCATGTCGACGATCAAGAGTATGCATACGCCAGTGGATGCTTGATGGAAGTTGTATGTTTACCCTATTGATTTAGGTAATGCCATATTATCTGTCACTCATAGGGCAGTGTTGTGAGACATACATCTCTTCTCTCCGTAGTCACCCTGCCTCTGTTGTACCAGATGATGTCTGCAGCGTTAATGCATGTTAAGTGGAGGTCATTTGCATGTGAGCAGATGAATATACGCTGTCATATCTGACAGGAGTGCGACAGTTCATCAGACATCCTTTTCTTTTCTTTTTTTTTTTGAAATTTGTTTATTTTTCCTGTTTTTGTCCTTTCTCCTGCTCTTTATCTCTTGTCCCCAATCCTTTCTCTCTCTCTCTCTCTCTCTGTTCCCCGTTGCAATCATCCTCTGTCACATACATCTGTCCTCTTTCCATTCGCTCTTTCGCCTCTCTCTGATCTCTTCTCTCTCACGTACCCAGCTTCCTCCCTTCCCATTTTACTCCCACCACCCCTCTCTCTCTCTCTCATACATCTCCTTTGCCCGCTCCTTTTTATCCCACTCATTCTTCTTTCTTTCTAGCACACCAGTCCTCTTCTCCCTCTCTCCTACCTATTCCTCCCCCTTCATCCTCTCTTCCTCCCGTTCTCCAACCCCTCTTTCTCTCACTTCTCCCTGTAGCCGGCCTAGCCTGCATGCAGCATGCAACATTATGCATACATCACATTAACCCCGGCCTGCCAGCAACACAGCCGAGGAGGTGGCCCCGCTGTCACAGGTGTCGGTCAGTCAGACTGATGGTTCAGGCCTCCTGCACAAGACAGTGTGTCCACACCGGTCCTTGCCCGCCATCAAAACTGTTGACAGGGGGATATTTAACATGGACAAGGTCTTCTTCCCCCTCTCCTCTCCCCTCCTTCCTCTCAACCGCCCCCACCTTTGTATTGCTCTCTCCATCTTCCCGATTTCTTCTCCACCCTAGCCACTCATTTTATGTCTTCTCCCTTATCCTCCCGATACTCCTTTCTTATCATTTACTCTCTCGTAGTTCTTTCCCTCAAGACACTATCACCTCAACGTTCCCCCTAGTTCTCGCTCTCTCTCTAACTCACAGTCTCTCTCTCTCTCTCTCACACACACACACTCACGCACAAACACACACCTATTATTCAATTTCCTCCGACTTTTCCTGCCATCTGTCCTCTCTTGCGCCGCAAATCCATTCTGTGTCCAGGACCGGCGAAGCGGGCGAACTTCGACAAAGCGATTTTATTTCCTGAAAACTTCTGGTTCCAGAAAATTCGCCATTTTGTTTGTCTCTTGTTTGTTTGTTGTTTTTTTTTGTTTTTCAATCTCTCCTATGGTTTTTCAGCACGTAGTGAACAAAATGGCGGGTTGAGAGACTGTGTGTAGGTTGTATTCCATTGTTGTGGAAAGATATATCGGAATATTTTGGGAATAATGAATCTGTGATGAAATAAGTTTTGTCTAAAGGCGAGAGAGAATGACATCAACATTCTAGTAAGCTTCAGGCATAATATCCCACTCTAACCTGCTGCGACAGAAATGACTTACTCTTCACAATTTAATTGATCCCGACGGAGTAGTAATAATAGTAATGACAATAACTACAATAATACAGTAATAGCATTGTATAGCTCTTGTTCCCGTACAAGTACAAGCTCTAAGCGCTTTGCAATCTATTATCATCCCGACAGACCCAAAGAAGACACCCATACACGTTTTCAGCTTCCTGGGAAACAAGTCGGCTGCGTGTTATGCGTTCAGATTCCTATAAATCTGATAATAACATTCACTTTCTATGTTGGGGGACCCATTTTATCCTGGATTGTGTCAGGAAATGTGTGTAAATTGTCTTTGCCAAGGTAAAAATGTTGAGACAAGTCCGGGTTCGAACCCGGAACTTTGATTCCGAGTCCGACAAGCTAACCATTAGGCCATTAGTGGATAAGCTGTTTGCCTCACTTCCCTCTTTGAAACCTTCATTAAAATTTGTCAGCAATATAATGAATGAGATAACACCTCAACGTTGAATGGCCTCTCTGCATACAGCATTATTAGGGAGAAGGCTTTTTGTCAAAATACTTTGGCACTTGAGCAGCTGGCGTCTTGTGTTGCAAAAGTCAAATAAAATGCTCTGTGCCGAGATCGCCGAATCTCTCCTGTTATTTCCCATTATATGTTTAGCCTCTCATTTCATCCTCTCAAACCAGACCTATGTAATTTGTTATTCTCTTAATTATTCAGGGTCACTTTGAATATTAATTGAAATAGGTAACCAAAGTATTGCATGGCCTCTGCCGTGTTTTCCTCATCATCTTCCTCTACTCGTCACTTCTTTAATAACTTCTATTTGTCTTCATGATTTCATATTCTCATGGCGACTACCGTATGGGATTTAAATTGATAAATGATAATGACATTAATATAAACCAGCAAAAATGGTGCTACATGCTATTCTTTCGGTTAAATGCCAAGTGTGTGACAGACATAGGTGATCATAACCCTCCATTCCTATCGTTATTGTGAGGGTCCTAGGAACGCGACATTATTGCATGCATGTACTATTCTTGTCTGGTAAATGCCTTCCGTAGTTTAGCCTTTTATTTCCGACATTTTTACTCTTTGTAGTCCCTTAGTGATTTATATCTTTACTGAGTAGATAATTAAATATCTTTTAAAGGGTTGTGATGAGTTCCTTTAAATTTCATATCAGACAAATATTTTAATTTAAGGGGAACAAAGTTGAAATGAGTCTAAGCGGATAATGCGAATGCGCTTTGGACGGTCCAAGAAGGCGAATGTATAGGCTCATTACGTTGTGCCGCCATATGGCGCAGAAAATAGACGCGTGAGCGAATTTCACGTGCGAGCCACAGCAGCATTCGCTGTCCAGAGTTGCACAAACACACACACAGAGACACGCAACAGGCGTGTGCATATGTGGTTACATTACATTCTCTGTACGCCTTTCAACCTCCTGGGAGTGATTATCTCTGTCATATATGGTGACATATCGACGCGTGCAATTTTAAATTTATTTTTAAAAATCCAGAGCCTAATGAGATATGGTTAGTCTGTGGTGGGATGTTTGGAATGGAAGAGCTGCTAGCATGGCATGACATAACACGGCTACCGGCATGATGGATCGGGCGGACCGCTCTCTCAGCAAGCTTAGCCAATGGCGAGCCGGGCATGCTTGCGTCATCTTATAATTAGTTCCACTGACGCACGAAGCTTTGCTGCAATAGGCTCCTCCCTCCCGAGTTCTTTTCCCCTTCCTTCTTTCACTCTTTCCCTCTCGCCGAGTTTCTTTTTCATCGAGGCTTCTTTGGCATTTCAATTTTTCTGACTTTTTTTTTTCACATTGCCTTTCCGCATCACTCCTCTCTTTCTTCCTCCTCGCCTCTCTTATGCATTTTGCTCTCTCTCACTCTTTCTCTCTCATTCACTCACTGACTTCTCTCCCCCATCCCGCCACCCCCCTCTCGTTCCTCTCTCTTATGGGTATCATTGCTGACCCGACAACACCCCTCACAGCTGTGTGCACCCGTCACACTTAAGTGAGGTTAAATAGGCCTGACATAAATTGGAGGGCGGGAGAAGAGTTGTTTTGTGCCCACTGGATACCCGTCCCTTCTTTTCTCTCGTGCACATCCTTTTGGAGGGGAGAGGGGTCCTTTTTATACTCTTTTCTTTCTCTCTCTCTCTCTCTCTCACACATACACACTCTCTCCTTCTCTCTCTCTCTTTCTCTCTCTCTCAAGCACCCACGATCTGGCTTCTCTTGATAATTATGGGCACTTGAATTCGCCGGCCTATAAAGTTATTAAATCTTTATGAATCCTGCAGGCGGAATCTACTGAGAGTCCTTGGGCAAGACCGGGTTCAATTTTCTCCCTTTCGTGTTGAAGTTGAGGTCTTTTTTTTAATGCATACGAAAGATTTAGTTTGCCAGTAGAGTGTAGATGACGTGACCAGGATGTCAGGAACTCACTTTAAGATCAAGCTGGCACGCATAGCGGCCTGCACATAGTTTTGTGAAGACGGGACTTTCAAGTGTTCTGTCGATGTATAAATAAAATGTCATAAATAGAAACAAAAAATAAATACTGAAATAAGATAATAAAAAAAATTAAATACATAAATAAATGCACAAGTAAATAAACGGATTGAAGACGGGAAGAAGCTTTGGTGATGGATGGGCAGGTGGGTGGGTGGACGGACGAACGGAAGGATGGATAGATACACAAGTGGGCGGGGTGGGGAGGGAGGGAGAAGGTCGTGTAGAATACCATTATTGGCTTAAACTAAATTGAAAAGAAGAGGCAAGACCAATATATATTTATTATATAGAGGTGCAAATGCTCGTACAAAGAAGAAAACGCGAAATGATAGGAGGGGGAGGGAATGGGTTGGATTGGATGAGGAGGATGTAGAATATGATGAGCACTTCTGATCCTACATGTTCTAGCAGGAAACAGGCAGTGCTAATGTTGCGTGTGTGACCTTCTGTTACAGGCCTGTAAAACATGCGTTTGAAGTTATCGATTTATCGATCAGAACCCCCCCCCCCCCCCCAATTGTTTTTCTCGTTGCCGTTAGCTTTCTACGTTCTCCAGCGCAGCCTCTTCACACTGAAGTCCCATAGATCAGACAGAGTGAACTTGCAACTATCTCTTCCAGCCACATTGGATGTAGTTGGATGTAGTGAAGACTTCTCTGCTCCCTCTGACCTATGGGCAATTTGTAAAAACTCGCTGAACTTCGGAAGAAAAACCCATGCAAATGAAATTGAATGTTGTTACTGTTATTTAAATGGATAGTTGTCCTCGGAATTTATAATTGTGGGCATTGAGGACAGTCTTTCTGCAGCATGACAGTATTTCATGTCCCATGGGCGATTCGAGAGAATCAAGCTGGTTGATTGGTTGGTTTTTATCAGGAACATGAAGTTGGTTGGTTGGTTGGTTGGTTGGTTGGTTGGTTGGTTGGTTGGGTGGGTGGGTGGTTGGGTGGGTGGTTGGTTGGTTGAGTATATGGTTGGGTGGTTGGTTGCTTGGTTGGTGGTGGATCGATGGGTTTCATTTAGCGGCGTATCAGCACAGTGTAGGCTATTTAGGATGAAAGAGAATTAAAATCCAGCAAGTGGTTTGCTATTAGAATTATACGATGATCGATAATCTCGTAATTTGCCTGTTGGTGTCCTAAGGGTAGTACACAGAATTCTAGAAGCTTTTAGAAGAGTCTGTGACTGCATGCAGGGCGTCTATCTCATGGCTTAATATCTTGAAACCACTCGATCCACATTGGCGACTTTGTAGGCATCACCTTATATTACAAAGCTGAACGGATCACGGTACTGTACTACAATAGTGCATTCTTTATTTGCTGTTGAGTGATTTATTTAGTAGCGGAACTAAGTTGATAAAATGCCTTTCCCTGTGACATCCCATTTCGTTGTTTCTTTTCATAATATTAAATGCATAGTGGCCCTCTCCGGACGTGTAATATGGGGGAAAACAAGATCGACTCGGTACCATATGCTTCCCACGCTTCAGTTTCTTATGATGAAAGCAATAGATGCCAGAAAAAAAAAAGGACTACGGTTCCGCGTCTTTAATAGTTAGTCAGTTAGTTCTCTGACCTTCACCACCTGAGCCCAGAGTGAGAGATAGAGTAGGTGAAATTCCAAGGTAGGGCAGTGACATCATCCTTCCCTCCCGTCAGCTGTGGTTTGTTTATAGACTGTATGGTGTCCCGACCGGGCCGGCGATTCGATTGTGCTGCAACAGGCAAGCAGTCAGTCAGTCAGACATCAGATTGCTGAATCGGGTGCCCGGCTAGGCGCACGTAATACAGGCCAGCCAGCCGACTGCTGCGCCCGGTAGATTGAAGGCCCCAGCTCGATGGGCTCGCCACATACATGTAGTATTAATGGTCATACCCATCAATGTTCGCCTAGGTGCCGGGGAATATAAACCATACAGGGACCACCTTGCCTTACCGGGGGGGGGGGGGGGGGCAGTGGCT